>JAJFZO010000784.1:0-10050 GCA_021397835.1 Moringa oleifera
TATCCCACAATTTCTCTGGTTTCATTGCCCACGTTTTTCCCACCGATGAGGCTTTAGCAACAGGGGTGTTACGCCTTGCCCAGGCTGGCTATCTGACTCGCTTATTGCTAATGGCCGACGATCGTGTTGTCGATCGCAAGGCGCAACGAGCCCGCCTTGGCAAGCCTTGGCGTCGGGATCCAGCCCCGCATCCACTGCCTCGAGGGCCTGCGATGAAGCACTCAGCATGCTCAAAATTCCCCCAGCGATTTTGCCCTCGCGTAGCTTGCATCGTCGTTAGCTTCGCCACCCACACCGTCGAGCTTGTGTAGCCACATCCCAACTCATTATCCCATGATTTTTCTCATTTCATTGCCCACGTTTTTCCCACCGATGAGGCCTTGGCAGCAGATGTGTCACGCCCTGGTCATATGGCTCGCTCATTGCTAACGGATGACAATCGTGTCGTCGATCGCGCTGCGCAATGAGTCCGCCTAGGCATTGGGATTTACCCCTGCATCTACTGCCTCGATGGCCTACGATGAAGCACTCCGCATGCTCAAAATCCACCCAATGATTTGGCCCTCGCGTAGCATGCATCATCGTTAGCTTCGTCGCCCAAACCGTCGAGCTTGTCTAGCCACATCTCAGCTCATCATCCCACAATTTCTCTCGTTTTGTTGCCCACGTTTTTCCCACCGATGAGGCCTTAGCAACAGGGGTGTCAGGCCTTGCCCAGGTTGGCTGTCTGGTTCACTTGTTAGTAACGGCCGACGATCGTGTCGTCGATCGCGCTGCGCAACGAGTTCGCCTAGGCAAGCCTGAGCGTCGGGATCCAACCCCACATCCGCCGCCTCGAGGGCCTGCGACGAATTACTCCGCATGCTCAAAATTTCCCCCAATGATTTGGCCCTCGCGTAGCATGCATCATCGTTAGCTTCGCCGCCCACACCGTCGAGCTTGTATAGCAACATCCCAGCTCATTTTCCCATTATTTTTCTCATTTCGTTGCCGACATTTTTCCCACCGATGAGGCCTTGGCAGCTGGAGTGCCCAGGCTAGCCGTGTGGCTCGCACATTGCTAACGGCCGACGATCATGTCGTCGATTGCAATGCGCAGCGAGTCCGCCTAGGCAAGCCTGAGCTTCGGGATCCAACCCCACGTTCACCCCCTCGAGGGCTTGTGACGAAGCACTCTGCAAGCTCGAAATTCCCCCCAACGATTTGGCCCTCACGTAGCATGCATCATCGTTAGCTTCGCCGCCCACACCGTCGAGCTTGTATAGCAACATCCCAGCTCATTTTCCCATTATTTTTCTCATTTCGTTGCCCACATTTTTCCCACCGATGAGGCCTTGGCAGCTGGAGTGCCCAGGCTAGCCGTGTGGCTCGCACATTGCTAACGGCCGACGATCATGTCGTCGATTGCAATGCGCAGCGAGTCCGCCTAGGCAAGCCTGAGCTTCGGGATCCAACCCCACGTTCGCCCCCTCGAGGGCTTGTGACGAAGCACTCTGCAAGCTCGAAATTCCCCCCAACGATTTGGCCCTCACGTAGCATGCATCATCGTTTGCTTTGCCGCCCACACCGTTGAGCTTGTGTAGCCACATCCCAGCTCATTATCTCACGATTTTTCTCATTTCGTTGCCCACAATTCTCCCACTGATGAGGACTTGGCGGCAGGGGTGCCACGCCTTGCCCAGGCTGTCTATGTGGCTCGCTCATTGCTAACGGCCAACGATCGTGTCGTCGATCGCGCTGCGCAACGAGTCCGCCTTGGATAGCTTGAGCATCGGGATCCAGCCCTACATTCCCTACCTTGAGAGCCTGCGACGAAGCACTCCGCATACTGAAAATCCCCCCAGCGATTTGGCCCTCGCGTAGCATGCATCATCTTAGCTTCACCACCCACACCGTCGAGTTAGTGTAGCCACATCCCAGCTCATTATCCCACAATTTCTCTGGTTTCATTGCCCACGTTTTTCCCACCGATGAGGCTTTAGCAACAGGGGTGTTACGCCTTGCCCAGGCTGGCTATCTGACTCGCTTATTGCTAATGGCCGACGATCGTGTTGTCGATCGCAAGGCGCAACGAGCCCGCCTTGGCAAGCCTTGGCGTCGGGATCCAGCCCCGCATCCACTGCCTCGAGGGCCTGCGATGAAGCACTCAGCATGCTCAAAATCCCCCCAGCGATTTTGCCCTCGCGTAGCTTGCATCGTCGTTAGCTTCGCCACCCACACCGTCGAGCTTGTGTAGCCACATCCCAACTCATTATCCCATGATTTTTCTCATTTCATTGCCCACGTTTTTCCCACCGATGAGGCCTTGGCAGCAGATGTGTCACGCCCTGGTCATATGGCTCGCTCATTGCTAACGGATGACAATCGTGTCGTCGATCGCACTGCGCAATGAGTCCGCCTAGGCATTGGGATTTACCCCTGCATCTACTGCCTCGATGGCCTACGATGAAGCACTCCGCATGCTCAAAATCCACCCAATGATTTGGCCCTCGCGTAGCATGCATCATCGTTAGCTTCGTCGCCCAAACCGTCGAGTTTGTCTAGCCACATCTCAGCTCATCATCCCACAATTTCTCTCGTTTTGTTGCCCACGTTTTTCCCACCGATGAGGCCTTAGCAACAGGGGTGTCAGGCCTTGCCCAGGTTGGCTGTCTGGTTCACTTGTTAGTAACGGCCGACGATCGTGTCGTCGATCGCGCTGCGCAACGAGTCCGCCTAGGCAAGCCTGAGCGTCGGGATCCAACCCCACATCCGCCGCCTCGAGGGCCTGCGACGAATTACTCCGCATGCTCAAAATTTCCCCCAATGATTTGGCCCTCACGTAGCATGCATCATCGTTAGCTTCGCCGCCCACACCGTCGAGCTTGTATAGCAACATCCCAGCTCATTTTCCCATTATTTTTCTCATTTCGTTGCCCACATTTTTCCCACCAATGAGGCCTTGGCAGCTGGAGTGCCCAGGATAGCCGTGTGGCTCGCACATTGCTAACGGCCGACGATCATGTCGTCGATTGCAATGCGCAGCGAGTCCGCCTAGGCAAGCCTGAGCTTCGGGATCCAACCCCACGTTCCCCCCCTCGAGGGCTTGTGACGAAGCACTCTGCAAGCTCGAAATTCCCCCACGGATTTGGCCCTCACGTACATGCATCATCGTTAGCTTCGCCGCCCACACCGTCGAGCTTGTATAGCAACATCCCAGCTCATTTTCCCATTATTTTTCTCATTTCGTTGCCCACATTTTTCCCACCAATGAGGCCTTGGCAGCTGGAGTGCCCAGGATAGCCGTGTGGCTCGCACATTGCTAACGGCCGACGATCATGTCGTCGATTGCAATGCGCAGCGAGTCCGCCTAGGCAAGCCTGAGCTTCGGGATCCAACCCCACGTTCGCCCCCTCGAGGGCTTGTGACGAAGCACTCTGCAAGCTCGAAATTCCCCCCAACGATTTGGCCCTCACGTAGCATGCATCATCGTTTGCTTTGCCGCCCACACCGTTGAGCTTGTGTAGCCACATCCCAGCTCATTATCTCACGATTTTTCTCATTTCGTTGCCCACAATTCTCCCACTGATGAGGACTTGGCGGCAGGGGTGCCACGCCTTGCCCAGGCTGTCTATGTGGCTCGCTCATTGCTAACGGCCAACGATCGTGTCGTCGATCGCGCTGCGCAACGAGTCCGCCTTGGATAGCTTGAGCATCGGGATCCAGCCCTACATTCCCTACCTTGAGAGCCTGCGACGAAGCACTCCGCATACTGAAAATCCCCCCAGCGATTTGGCCCTCGCGTAGCATGCATCATCTTAGCTTCACCACCCACACCGTCGAGTTAGTGTAGCCACATCCCAGCTCATTATCCCACAATTTCTCTGGTTTCATTGCCCACGTTTTTCCTACCGATGAGGCTTTAGCAACAGGGGTGTTACGCCTTGCCCAGGCTGGCTATCTGACTCGCTTATTGCTAATGGCCGACGATCGTGTTGTCGATCGCAAGGCGCAACGAGCCCGCCTTGGCAAGCCTTGGCGTCGGGATCCAGCCCCGCATCCACTGCCTCGAGGGCCTGCGATGAAGCACTCAGCATGCTCAAAATCCACCCAGCGATTTTGCCCTCGCGTAGCTTGCCATCGTCGTTTAGCTCGCCACCCAACCGTCGAGCTTGTGTAGCCACATCCCAACTCATTTATCCATGATTTTTCTTCATGCCATTAGCCCACGTTTTGTCACACCGATGAGGCCTTGCAGCAGATGTGTCACGCCCTGGTCCTATGGCTCGCTCATTGTAACGGATGACAAGCGGGTGCGTCTGATCGCACTGCGCAATGATGTCCGCCTAGCATTGGGATTTACCCCTGCAATCTACTGCTCGAGGGCCTGCGACGAAGCTCTCCACTTGCTAAAAATCACCCCAGCGATTTGGCCCTCGCGTAGCATGCATCATCATTAGCTTCGCCGCCCACACCGTCGAGCTTGTGTAGCCACATCCCAACTCATTATCCCATGATTTTTCTCATTTCATTGCCCACGTTTTTCCCACCGATGAGGCCTTAGCAACAGGGGTGTCAGGCCTTGCCCAGGTTGGCTGTCTGGTTCACTTGTTAGTAACGGCCGACGATCGTGTCGTCGATCGCGCTGCGCAACGAGTTCGCCTAGGCAAGCCTGAGCGTCGGGATCCAACCCCACATCCGCCGCCTCGAGGGCCTGCGACGAATTACTCCGCATGCTCAAAATTTCCCCCAATGATTTGGCCCTCGCGTAGCATGCATCATCGTTAGCTTCGCCGCCCACACCGTCGAGCTTGTATAGCAACATCCCAGCTCATTTTCCCATTATTTTTCTCATTTCGTTGCCCACATTTTTCCCGCCGATGAGGCCTTGGCAGCTGGAGTGCCCAGGCTAGCCGTGTGGCTCGCACATTGCTAACGGCCGACGATCATGTCGTCGATTGCAATGCGCAGCGACAGTCCGATAGCAAGAATGAGCTTCGGGATCCAACCCACGTTTCACCCCTGAGGGCTTGTGACGAAGCACTCTGCAACAGCAAAAAAAAAAAAAACAAAAACCAAAAAACTCAAAATTTCCCCCAATGATTTGGCCCTCGCGTAGCATGCATCATCGTTAGCTTCGCCGCCCACACCGTCGAGCTTGTATAGCAACATCCCAGCTCATTTTCCCATTATTTTTCTCATTTCGTTGCCCACATTTTTCCCACCAATGAGGCCTTGGCAGCTGGAGTGCCCAGGATAGCCGTGTGGCTCGCACATTGCTAACGGCCGACGATCATGTCGTCGATTGCAATGCGCAGCGAGTCCGCCTAGGCAAGCCTGAGCTTCGGGATCCAACCCCACGTTCACCCCCTCGAGGGCTTGTGACGAAGCACTCTGCAAGCTCGAAATTCCCCCCAACGATTTGGCCCTCACGTAGCATGCATCATCGTTTGCTTTGCCGCCCACACCGTTGAGCTTGTGTAGCCACATCCCAGCTCATTATCTCACGATTTTTCTCATTTCGTTGCCCACAATTCTCCCACTGATGAGGACTTGGCGGCAGGGGTGCCACGCCTTGCCCAGGCTGTCTATGTGGCTCGCTCATTGCTAACGGCCAACGATCGTGTCGTCGATCGCGCTGCGCAACGAGTCCGCCTTGGATAGCTTGAGCATCGGGATCCAGCCCTACATTCCCTACCTTGAGAGCCTGCGACGAAGCACTCCGCATACTGAAAATCCCCCCAGCGATTTGGCCCTCGCGTAGCATGCATCATCTTAGCTTCACCACCCACACCGTCGAGTTAGTGTAGCCACATCCCAGCTCATTATCCCACAATTTCTCTGGTTTCATTGCCCACGTTTTTCCTACCGATGAGGCTTTAGCAACAGGGGTGTTACGCCTTGCCCAGGCTGGCTATCTGACTCGCTTATTGCTAATGGCCGACGATCGTGTTGTCGATCGCAAGGCGCAACGAGCCCGCCTTGGCAAGCCTTGGCGTCGGGATCCAGCCCCGCATCCACTGCCTCGAGGGCCTGCGATGAAGCACTCAGCATGCTCAAAATCCCCCCAGCGATTTTGCCCTCGCGTAGCTTGCATCGTCGTTAGCTTCGCCACCCACACTGTCGAGCTTGTGTAGCCACATCCCAACTCATTATCCCATGATTTTTCTCATTTCATTGCCCACGTTTTTCCCACCGATGAGGCCTTGGCAGCAGATGTGTCACGCCCTGGTCATATGGCTCGCTCATTGCTAACGGATGACAATCGTGTCGTCGATCGCACTGCGCAATGAGTCCGCCTAGGCATTGGGATTTACCCCTGCATCTACTGCCTCGATGGCCTACGATGAAGCACTCCGCATGCTCAAAATCCACCCAATGATTTGGCCCTCGCGTAGCATGCATCATCGTTAGCTTCGTCGCCCAAACCGTCGAGTTTGTCTAGCCACATCTCAGCTCATCATCCCACAATTTCTCTCGTTTTGTTGCCCACGTTTTTCCCACCGATGAGGCCTTAGCAACAGGGGTGTCAGGCCTTGCCCAGGTTGGCTGTCTGGTTCACTTGTTAGTAACGGCCGACGATCGTGTCGTCGATCGCGCTGCGCAACGAGTTCGCCTAGGCAAGCCTGAGCGTCGGGATCCAACCCCACATCCGCCGCCTCGAGGGCCTGCGACGAATTACTCCGCATGCTCAAAATTTCCCCCAATGATTTGGCCCTCGCGTAGCATGCATCATCGTTAGCTTCGCCGCCCACACCGTCGAGCTTGTATAGCAACATCCCAGCTCATTTTCCCATTATTTTTCTCATTTCGTTGCCGACATTTTTCCCACCGATGAGGCCTTGGCAGCTGGAGTGCCCAGGCTAGCCGTGTGGCTCGCACATTGCTAACGGCCGACGATCATGTCGTTGATTGCGCTGCGCAACGAGTCCGCCTAGGCAAGCCTGAGCGTCGGGATCCAACCCCACATCCGCTGCCTCGAGGGCCTGCGACGAATTACTTCGCATGCTCAAAATTTCCCCCAACGATTTGGCCCTCGCGTAGCATGCATCATCGTTAGCTTCGCCGCCCACACCATCGAGCTTGTATAGCAACATCCCAGCTCATTTTCCCATTATTTTTCTCATTTCGTTGCCCACATTTTTCCCACTGATGAGGCCTTGGCAGCTGGAGCGCCCAGGCTAGCCGTGTGGCTTGTACATTGCTAACGGCCGACGATCATGTCGTCGATTGCACTGTGCAACGAGTCCGCCTAGGCAAGCCTGAGCGTCGGGATCCAACCCCACGTTCGCCCCCTCGAGGGCTTGTGACGAAGCACTCCGCAAGCTCGAAATTCCCCCCAACGATTTGGCCCTCACATAGCATGCATCATCGTTTGCTTTGCCGCCCATACCGTCGAGCTTGTGTAGCCACATCCCAGCTCATTATCTCACGATTTTTCTCATTTCGTTGCCCACAATTCTCCCACTGATGAGGACTTGGCGGCAGGGGTGCCACGCCTTGCCCAGGCTGTCTATGTGGCTCGCTCATTGCTAACGGCCAACGATCGTGTCGTCGATCGCGCTGCGCAACGAGTCCGCCTTGGATAGCTTGAGCATCGGGATCCAGCCCTACATTCCCTACCTTGAGAGCCTGCGACGAAGCACTCCGCATACTGAAAATCCCCCCAGCGATTTGGCCCTCGCGTAGCATGCATCATCTTAGCTTCACCACCCACACCGTCGAGTTAGTGTAGCCACATCCCAGCTCATTATCCCACAATTTCTCTGGTTTCATTGCCCACGTTTTTCCCACCGATGAGGCTTTAGCAACAGGGGTGTTACGCCTTGCCCAGGCTGGCTATCTGACTCGCTTATTGCTAATGGCCGACGATCGTGTTGTCGATCGCAAGGCGCAACGAGCCCGCCTTGGCAAGCCTTGGCGTCGGGATCCAGCCCCGCATCCACTGCCTCGAGGGCCTGCGATGAAGCACTCAGCATGCTCAAAATCCCCCCAGCGATTTTGCCCTCGCGTAGCTTGCATCGTCGTTAGCTTCGCCACCCACACCGTCGAGCTTGTGTAGCCACATCCCAACTCATTATCCCATGATTTTTCTCATTTCATTGCCCACGTTTTTCCCACCGATGAGGCCTTGGCAGCAGATGTGTCACGCCCTGGTCATATGGCTCGCTCATTGCTAACGGATGACAATCGTGTCGTCGATCGCGCTGCGCAATGAGTCCGCCTAGGCATTGGGATTTACCCCTGCATCTACTGCCTCGATGGCCTACGATGAAGCACTCCGCATGCTCAAAATCCACCCAATGATTTGGCCCTCGCGTAGCATGCATCATCGTTAGCTTCGTCGCCCAAACCGTCGAGTTTGTCTAGCCACATCTCAGCTCATCATCCCACAATTTCTCTCGTTTTGTTGCCCACGTTTTTCCCACCGATGAGGTCTTAGCAACAGGGGTGTCAGGCCTTGCCCAGGTTGGCTGTCTGGTTCACTTGTTAGTAACGGCCGACGATCGTGTCGTCGATCGCGCTGCGCAACGAGTTCGCCTAGGCAAGCCTGAGCGTCGGGATCCAACCCCACATCCGCCGTCTCGAGGGCCTGCGACGAATTACTCCGCATGCTCAAAATTTCCCCCAATGATTTGGCCCTCGCGTAGCATGCATCATCGTTAGCTTCGCCGCCCACACCGTCGAGCTTGTATAGCAACATCCCAGCTCATTTTCCCATTATTTTTCTCATTTCGTTGCCCACATTTTTCCCACCAATGAGGCCTTGGCAGCTGGAGTGCCCAGGATAGCCGTGTGGCTCGCACATTGCTAACGGCCGACGATCATGTCGTCGATTGCAATGCGCAGCGAGTCCGCCTAGGCAAGCCTGAGCTTCGGGATCCAACCCCACGTTCCCCCCCTCGAGGGCTTGTGACGAAGCACTCTGCAAGCTCGAAATTCCCCCCAACGATTTGGCCCTCACGTAGCATGCATCATCGTTTGCTTTGCCGCCCACACCGTTGAGCTTGTGTAGCCACATCCCAGCTCATTATCTCACGATTTTTCTCATTTCGTTGCCCACAATTCTCCCATCCGATTAGGCTCTTGGCAGCTGTAGTCCCAGGCTAGCCGTGTGGCTCCACATTGCTAACGGCCGACGATCATGTCGTCGATTTGCAATGCGCAGCGAGTCCGCCTAGGCACAGCCTGAGCTTCGGGATCCAACCCGCACGTTCGCCCCCTCGAGGGCTGTGACTAAGCACTCGCAAGCTCGAAATTCCCCCCAACGATTTGGCCCTCGACGTATCATGCTCATCGTTTGCTTTGGCCGCACACACCGTTGGAGCTTTGTGTACCACTCCCAAAGCTCATTTCTCACTATTTTTCTCAATTTCGTTGCCCACATTCTCCCCTGATGAGGACTTGGCGGCAAGGGGTGCCACGCCTTGCTCAGGCTGTCTATGGTGGCTCGCTCGTTGCTAACGGTCGACAATCGTGTCGTCGATCGGGCTGCGCAACGAGTCCGCCTAGGCAAGCCTGAGAGTCGGGATCTAACTCGACTTTCGTCGCCTCGAGGGACAGTGATGAAGCACCCCCCATGCTCGAAATTCCCCCAAACGATTTCGCCTTCGCGTAGCATGCATCATCGTTAGCTTCACCACCCACACCGTCGAGTTTAGTGTAGCCACATCCCAGCTCATTATCCCACAATTTCTCTGGTTTCATTGCCCACGTTTTTCCCACCGATGAGGCTTTAGCAACAGGGGTGTTACGCCTTGCCCAGGCTGGCTATCTGACTCGCTTATTGCTAATGGCCGACGATCGTGTTGTCGATCGCAAGGCGCAACGAGCCCGCCTTGGCAAGCCTTGGCGTCGGGATCCAGCCCCGCATCCACTGCCTCGAGGGCCTGCGATGAAGCACTCAGCATGCTCAAAATTCCCCCAGCGATTTTGCCCTCGCGTAGCTTGCATCGTCGTTAGCTTCGCCACCCACACCGTCGAGCTTGTGTAGCCACATCCCAACTCATTATCCCATGATTTTTCTCATTTCATTGCCCACGTTTTTCCCACCGATGAGGCCTTGCAGCA
>JAJFZO010000115.1:5000-23601 GCA_021397835.1 Moringa oleifera
GCCAGAGGCGCACGGGAGGCCAACATCCGCCCCGCGATGGTCCTTTCCCTCCCCGAAGGGATGCGAGGGGGTCGGGCGCGATGATGCTTGACACCCAGGCAGGCGTGCCCTCGACCTCATGGCTTCGGGCGTAACTTGCGTTCAAAGACTCAATGGTTCACGGGATTCTGCAATTCACACCAAGTATCGCATTCCGCTACGTTCTTCATCGATGCGAGAGCCGAGATATCCATTGCTGAGAGTTATTTTAGACATCGTTTAGGGACGAAACGATCGCCAGCCGCGCACCGAGATTGGGGTGACTGGGGCGTGCCTTTTCATTTGAGTTCCTTGGCGCATCCCGTGCTATGGGTTTTGTTGTTGCGCACGACGAGGGGCTTGGGCGCGAGCCCGCGCACCCTTGCCGCGCAAGGCAGGACAAGGTGCTCGAGAGCCCATCACCCCACCAGTGTGTTTACAACGTGTTCGCGGGTCGTTTCGCTGAGTGAGTTTTCGACAATGATCCTTCCGCAGGTTCACCTACGAAAACCTTGTTACAACTTCTCCTTCCTCTAAATGATAAGATTCAGTGGACTTCTCGCGACGTTGCGAGCAGCGAACCGCCCACGTCGCCACGATCCGAACACTTCACCGGACCATTCAATCGGTAGGAACGACGGGTGGTGTGTACAAAGGGCAGGGACGTAGTCAACGCGAGCTAATGACTCGCGCTTACTAGGAATTCCTCGTTGAAGACCAACAATTGCAATGATCTATCCCCATCACGATGAAATTTCAAAGATTACCCGGGCTTGTCGACCAAGGCTACAAACTTGTTGAATACATTAGTGTAGCGCGCGTGCGGCCCAGAACATCCAAAGGCATCACAGACCTATTATTGCCTCAAACTTCCTTGGCCTAAGCGGCCATAGTCCCTCTAAGAAGCCGGCCGTGGAGGATCACCTTCACGTAGCTAGTTAGCAGGCTGAGGTCTCGTTCGTTAACGGAATTAACCAGACAAATCGCTCCACCAGCTAAGAACGGCCATGCACCACCACTCATAGAATCAAGAAAGAGCTCTCAATCTGTCAATCCTTACTATGTCTGGACCTGGTAAGTTTCCTCGTGTTAAGTCAAATTAAGCCGCAAGCTCCACTCCTGGTGGTGCCCTTCCGTCAATTCCTTTAAGTTTCAGCCTTACAACCATACTCCGCCCGGAACCCAAAGAATTTGATTTCTCATAAGGTGCCAGCGGAGTCCTAAAAGAAACATCCACTGATCCTTGGTTGACATCGTTTATGGTTGAGACTAGGACGGTATCTGACTATGAAATACGAATGCCTCCGACTGTCCCTGTTAATCATTACTCCGATCCCGAAGGCCAACAGAATAGGATCGAAATCCTATGATGTTATCCCTTGCTAATGTATTCAGAGCGTAGGCTTGCTTTGAGCACTCTAATTTCTTCAAAGTAACAACGCCGGAGGCACGACCCGGCCAATTAAGGCCAGGAACGCATCGCCGGCAGTAGGGACGAGCCAACCAGTGCACACCATAGGTGGACCGGCCAACCCATCCCAAGGTCCAACTACGAGCTTTTTAACTACAACAACTTAAATATACACTATTGGAGCTGGAATTACCGCGGTTGCTGGCACCAGACTTACCCTCCAATGGATTCTCGTTAAGGGATTTAGATTGTACTCATTCCAATTACCAGACTCGAAGAGCCCGATATTGTTATTTATTGTCACTACCTCCCCATGTCAGGATTGGGTAATTTGCGCCCCTGCTGCCTTCCTTGGATGTGGTAGCCGTTTCTCAGGCTCCCTCTCCGAAATTGAACCGTAATTCTCCGTCACCCATCACAACCATAGTAGGCAACTATCCTACCATCGAAAGTTGATAGGGCAAAAATTTGAATGATGCGTCGCCAGCACGATGGCCTTGCGATCCGTCGAGTTATCATGAATCATTAGAGCAACGGGCGAAGCCCGCGTCGACCTTTTATCTAATAAATGCGCCCCTTCCAAAAGTCGGGGTTTGTTGCACATATTAGCTCTAGAATTACTACGGTTATCCGAGTAGTAGGTACCGTCAAAAAAACTATAATTGATTTAATGAGCCATTCGCAGTTTCACAGTCTGAATTAGTTCATACTTACAGATGCATGGCTTAATCTTTGAGACAAGTATATGACTACTGGCAGGATCAATCAGGTAGCATCCTTCGAGATGCCGTGCCAACTACGATCGAAGCGTGCCGCAAGGCTCGCTAAGGCCAAAGCTGTCGCAGTCATCGTTCGAAATCGATGGGACGTGGGACAAATGCTTTTGCTTGGACAGGTAGAGGCCGAGGCCACTCCTGTCGCAATACTCTTTGCACCCGAGGGGACAACCGATCTCTCGTGTGCCAAAGCAGCCGCATGCCAAAGCAAGCTGCCCTTGAAGCACGAGGCCCGGCTTAGGTTTCCACCCATGCCCACGAGGGACATGGTGCAAAGACAACTGACTCGAATCATCAAATTCCATTTGTGAAGGCACGCGACATAGGGTCCTGATGTCACCCACGAAATGCCAACGTATGGCTCGATGTCGAGCTTAAAGTGACGTGCTAGTTGACAGTTTGATGTGAGAGCATGGAGCCTGCCAATGCGCACGACTAGATCACCACTCACAAGCCGCACGTACAAATGGGCAGCAACAGCACCAAACAAGTTGTAAACCGATGAGGGAAAGGCCCATCGATCATGCAGGTCATCGTGTGCCGCCGCACCCAAGCCGCTAAGCGCGACATTGTTTCAATAGCAAGGGAAAATTCTTCAATGGCAATGGACCACCGACGAGGCCTTGATAGCAGGGGTGTCACAACGTGCCGAGGAGGACTGTGTGGCTCGCTCGTTGCTAATGGCCGACGATCGTGTCGTCGATCGCGCTGCGCAACAAGTCCGCTTTTAGGCAAGCATGAGCGTCGAGATCCAACCCCGCGTCCGTCGCTTCGAGGGCCTGCGACGAAGCACTCTGCATGCTTGAAATCCCCCCGACGATTTGGCCCTCACGTAGCATGCATCATCGTTAGCTTCGCCGCCCACACCATCGAGCTTGTCTAGCCACAACCCAGCTCATTATCCCACAATTATTCTCACTTCGTTGCCCACGTTTTTCCAACCGATGAGGCCTTGGCAACAGGGTGCCTAGGCTAGCCGTGTGGCTCTCTCATTGCTAACGGTCGACGATCGTGTCGTCGATCGCGCAATGCAACGAGTCTGCCTAGGCAAGCCTGAGCGTTGAGATCCAACCCCAGGTCTGCCTCCTCGAGGGCTTGCGACCAAGCACTCCGCATGCTCGAAATCCCCCAAATGATTTGGCCCTCACGTAGCATGCATCATCGTTAGCTTCGCCGCTCACACCATCCAGCTTGTCTAGCCACATCCCAACTCATTATCCCACGATTATTCTCGCTTCACTGCCCACGTTTTTCCCACCGATGAGGCCTTGGCAGCAGGGGTGCCTAGGCTGGCCGTGTGGCTCGCTCATTGCTAACGGCCGACGATCGTGTCGTCGATCGCACTGCACAACAAGTCCGCTTCTAAGCAAGCCTGAGCGTCGAGATCCAACCCCACGTCCGTCGCCTCGAGTACCTACGACGAAGCACTCCGCATGCTCAAAATTCCCCCAATAATTTGGCCCTCACGTAGCATGCATCATCGTTAGCTTCGCCGTCCACACCATCAACCTTGTCTAGCCACATCCCAACTCATTATCCCACGATTATTCTCGCTTCGTTGCCCACGTTTTACCCACCGATGAGGCCTTGGCAGCAGGTGCGTCACAACACGCCCAGGCTGGCCATGTGACTCGCTCGTTGCTAACTGTCGATGATCGTGTCGTCGATCGCACTGCACAATGAGTCCGCCTAGGCAAGCCTAAGCGTCGAGATCCAACCCCACGTCTGCCGCCTCGAGGGCCTGCGACGAAGCACTCCGCATGCTCGAAATCCCCCAAACGATTTAGCCCTCATGTAGCATGCATCATCGTTAGCTTTGCCGCCCACACCATCTAGCTTGTCTAGCCACATCCCAGCTCATTATCCCACGATTATTCTCGCTTCACTGCCCACGTTTTTCCCACCAATGAGGCCTTGGCAGCAGGGGTGCCCAGGCTGGCCGTGTGGCTCGCTCATTGCTAACGGCCGATGATCGTGTCGTCGATCGCGCTGCGCAACAAGTCCGCTTCTAGGCAAGCCAGAGCGTCGAGATCCAACCCCGCGTCCGTCGCCTCGAGGGCCTGCGACGAAGCACTCCGCATGCTCAAAATCCCCCCAATAATTTGGCCCTCACGTAGCATGCATCATCGTTAGCTTTGCCGCCCACACCATCGAGCTTGTCTAGCCACATCCTAGCTCATTATCCCACGATTATTCTCGCTTCGTTGCCCATGTTTTACCCACCGATGAGGCCTTGGCAGCAGGTGCGTCACAACGTGCCCAGGCTGGCCATGTAGCTCGCTCGTTGCTAACGACCGATGATCGTGTCGTCGATCGCGCTGCGCAACGAGTCCGGCTAGGCAAGCCTGAGCGTCGAGATCCAACCCCACGTCTGTCACCTCGAGGGTCTGCGATGAAGCAGTTCGCATGCTCAAAATTTCCCCAACGATTTGGCCCTCACGTAGCATGCATCATTGTTAGCTTCGTCGCCCACACCATCGAATTTGTCTAGCCACATCCCAGCTTATTATCCCACGATTATTCTCGCTTAGTTGCCCACGTTTTTCCCACCGATGAGGCCTTGGCAACAGGGGTCCTCAGGCTGGCCGTGTGGCTCTCTCATTGCTAACGGCCGACGATCGTGTCATCGATCGTGCTGCGCAATGAGTCCGGCTAGGCAAGCCTGAGCGTCGAGATCCAACCCCACGTCTGCCGCCTTGAGGGCCTGTGACGAAGCATTGCACATGCTCGAAATCCCCCCAATGATTTGGCCCTCACGTAGCATGCATCATCGTTAGCTTCGCCACCCACACCATCCAGCTTTTCTAGCCACATCCCAGCTCATTATCCCACGATTGTTCTCACTTCACTGCCCACGTTTTTCCCACCAATGAGGCCTTCGCAGTAGGGGTGCCCGGGCTGGCCGTGTGGCTCGCTCATTGTTAACGATCGACGATCGTGTCGTCGATCGCGCTGCGCAACGAGTCTGCCAAGGCAAGCCTGAGCGTCGAGATCCAACCCCATGTCTGCTGCCTCGAGGGCCTACGACGAAGCACTCCGCATGCTCGAAATCCCCCCAACGATTTGGCCCTTACGTAGCATGCATCATCGTTGGCTTTGCCGGCCACACCATCGAACTTGTCTAGCCATATCCCAGCTCATTATCCCACGATTATTCTTGCTTCGTTGCCCACATTTTTCCCAACGATGAGGCCTTGTCAACAAGGGTGCCTAGGCTGGCCGTGTGGCTCACTCATTGCTAACGGCCGATGATCGTGTCATCGATCGCGCTGCGCAATGAGTCCGCCTAGGCAAGCCTAAGCGTCGAGATCCAACCCCACGTCTACCGCCTCAAGGGCCTTCGACGAAGAACTCCACATGCTCGAAATCTCCCCAACAATTTGGCCCTCACGTAGCATGCATCATCATTAGTTTCGCCGCCCACACCATCGAGCTTATCTAGCCACATCCCAGCTCATTATCCCATAATTATTTTCGCTTCGTTGCCCATGTTTTACCCACCAATGAGGATTTGGCAGCAGGGGTGTCATAACGTGCCCAGGCTGGCCATGTGGCTCGCTCGTTGCTAACGGCCGATGATCGTGTTGTCGATCGCGCTGCACAACGAGTCCGCATTGGCAAGCCTGAGCGTCGAGATCCAACCCCACGTCTACCGCCTCGAGGGCCTTCGACGAAGAACTCCGCATGCTCGAAATCCCCCCAACGATTTGGCCCTCACGTAGCATGCATCATCATTAGCTTCGCCGCCCACACTATCGAGCTTGTCTAGCCACATCCCAGCTTATTATCCCATAATTATTCTCGCTTCGTTGCCCACGTTTTACCCACCAATGAGGATTTGGCAGCAGGGGTGTCACAACGTGCCCAGGCTGGCCATGTGGCGTGCTCGTTGCTAACGGCCGATGATCGTGTCGTCGATCGCGCTGCACAACGAGTCCGCCTTGCCAAGCCTGAGCGTCGAGATCCAACCCCACGTCTGCCGCCTCGAGGGCCTGCGACGAAGCACTCCGCATGCTCGAAATCCCTCTAACGATTTGGCCCTCACGTAGCATGCATCATCGTTAGCTTTGCCGCCCACACCATCGAACTTGTCTAGCCACATCCCAGCTCATTATCCCACGATTATTCTCGCTTCGTTGCCCACATTTTTCCTAATAATGAGGCCTTGGCAGCAGGGGTGCCTAGGCTGGTCGTGTGGCTCGCTTGTTGCTAACGGCCGACGATCGTGTCGTCGATCACGCTGCGCAACGAGTCCCCCTAGGCAAGCCTGAGCGTCGAGATCCAACCCCACGTCCTCGAGGGCCTACGACAAAGCACTCCGCATGCTCGAAATCACCCAAGCAATTTAGCCCTCGCGTAGCATGCATCATCGTTAGCTTCGCAGCCCACACTGTCGAGTTTATCTAGCCACATCCCAGCTCATTATCCCATGATTTCTCTCGTTTTGTTGCCCACGTTTTTCCCACCAATGAGGCCTTGGCAGCAGGGGTGTCACGCCTTCCCCAGGCTGGCCATGTGGCTTGCTCGTTGGTAACGGCCGACGATCGTGTCGCCGATCGCGCTGCGCAACGAGTCCGCCTGGGCAAGCCTGAGCGTCGGGATCTAACCCCATGTCCGCCACCTAGAGGGCCTGCGACGAAGCACTCCGCATACTCAAAATCCCCCCACCGATTTGGCCCTCGCGTAGCATGCATCATCATTAGCTTCGCCGCCCACACCGTCGAGCTTGTGTAGCCACATCCCAGCTCATTATCCCACGATTTTTCTCATTTCATTGCCCACAATTTAGCGGATTTCATTTCCCATGTTTTCCCCACTCCGTTGGCTACTGATCGGGCATCCCACACTCTTCGGCCGACGTCGCCGGCCGCCTGCCTGCCGGCGGTGGTGGCTGCCACAGCCACGCACCACCGGCTGGATGGGCAAGGCAGCAAGTCGCCATGCCCATGCCATGCGCGCTGGGTTGCCCAAGCCCAGCCCCTGCGCACGTGGGATGGGCAGGGGGGGGGGGGAGGCACGCATGGCCTGTTGGCACCCAGCAAGCTAGGTGACCACCTCCCCCCTAAAGAGTCTTAAATAAAATTTCACTCCCGGCAGGAGGAAACATCAATATGTCTGAGCCGTCATAATGGGTCTAAAAAATTATTTACTTGGAGTTTTGAGCTGAAATTTTGTACATGAATGGAGAATAATCATATCTACCATTAAAAAAAATTTCAGAATTTTCTGGGCACTAAATTTTTTTTAGTGAATTTTCTACAGCCAAAAATTGAAAAAATTATCAAAAATAGCTCGTGAGTCAAAATGATCCCAAACTTCAGGGGCAGACTCCTCATGAATTACACGAATTATTTCAGTCATTTTGGGGCAAATTCCATGATGAAAAGACGGTCAATTCACAACAATTTCGCAACTGCGCATTGCGGCCTGCAGGCTGGGGCAGCTGTGCCTCTGCCTGGCCCATGGTGCATGCTGGCTGCCCTGTCCAGCGCACATCCAGCCACCCCATGGCAGCCCTCAGGGTCCACCAGAGCCAGGGGCCACAGCCAAGGCCAGCTTGCCCATGAAATCAACGCCCACAGCATGTGTTGAGCCTCACAGCGTGCTCGCGGCTGGCTCGCGTGGGGCGCCCCTGGAAAGGCTGGCACGGTGCCTGCTGGCGACTGCTGTGGCACCCCTGGCTCGCACGCTGGGAAGTCAGTCGAGCGGCAGGGACGAGGGGGCTGGCTCGCGATGGGCACCAGTGGCCTAGCTGGCGTGCCCACCGCTGCTGCACGTTAGGCGAACAGCCCATGCCGTGCATGCTGGGGGATGCCTGGGCATGCCACCCCAACCCAGGATCCGTGCGACGTGGCCCCCCTGGTTCGCTCGCTGGGGACTACGTCGTGGGACAGGGACGTGGGGGCTGGCTCGCGATGGACGCCCATGGCCTGGCTGGCCTTGGCCGTGGCTGTCGCACACTGGGCGAGCAGCCAATGCCGTGCCGGATGGGGGATGCCTGGGCGTGCCAACTGTGCCCAGGGTCCGTGCGATGTGGGCCCCCTAGCTCACATGCTGGGCAGTCAGTCAAGGGGCAGGGACGTGGGGGCTGGCTCGGGATGGGCTCCCGCGGCCTGGCTGGCGTGCCCACCGCTGCCGCATGCTGGGCGAGCAGCCCATGCCGTGCCTGCTGGGGGCTGCCTGGGCGTGCCACCCGTGCCCAGGGTCCATGCAAGGTGGCCCCCCTGGTTCACTCGCTGGGCACTACGTTGAGGGACAGGTGCGTGGGGGCTGGCTCGCGATGGGCGCCCGCGGACTGGCTGGCGTGCCCACCACTGCTGCACGCTGGGCGAGCAGCCCATACCGTGCCTGCTATGGGGTGCCTGGGCATGCCAACCGTGCCCAGGATCCATGCGACACGGCCCCCCTGGCTCGCTCGCTGGGCACTACATCGAGGGACAGGTACGTGGGGCCTGGCTGGCGCTCCCACCGCCGCCACACGCTGGGCGAGCAGCCCATGCTGTGCCGGCTGGGGGCTACCTGGGCGTGCCACCCGTGCCAAGGGTCCGTGCGATGTGGCCCCCCTGGCTCACACGCTGGGCAGTCAGTTGAGGGGCAGGAACGAGGGGGCTGGCTCACGATGGGCGCCCGCGGTCGGGCTGGCGCGCCCACCGCTGCGGCACGTTGGGTGAGTAGCCCATGCCGTGCCTGATGGTGGCTGCCTGGGCGTGCTACCCATTCCCAGGGTCCGTGCGACGCGACCCCCTGGCTCACACGCTGGGCAGTCAGTCAAGGGGCAGGGACGTGGGGGCTGGCTCGCGATGGGCGCCCGTGGCCTGGCTGGCGCGCCCACCGCTGCTGCACACTGGGCGAGCAGCTCATGCCGTGCCTGCTGGGGTCTGCCTGGGCATGCCACCCGTGCCCAGGGTCCGTTCGACGCGGCACGCCTGGCTCGCACGCTGGGCAGTCAGTCGAGGGGCAGGGACGAGGGGGCTGGCTCGCGATGGGCGCCCGCGGCCTGGCAGGCGCGCCCATGCGGTGCCTGCTGGGGGCTGCCTGGGCGTGCCATCCGTGCCCAGGGTCCAAGCAATGCGGCTCCCCTGGCTCGCTCGCTGGGCACTACGTCGAGGGACATGGACGTGGGGGCTGGTTAGCGATGGGCGCCCGTGGCCTTGCTGGCCTTGGCCGTGGCTGCCGCACGCTGGGCGAGCAGCCCATGCCGTGCCTGATGGGGGCTCCCTGGGCATGCCACCCATGCCCAGGGACCGTACGACGCGGCCCCCCTGGCTCATACGCTGGGCAGTCAGTCGAGGGGCAGGGACGTGGGGGCTGGCTTGCGATGGGCGCCCTCGGCCTGGCTGGCGTGCCCACCATTGCCGCTTGTTGGGCGAGCAGCCCATGTCGTGCCTGCTGGGGGCTGCCTGGGCGTCCCACCCGTGCCCTGGGTCCGTGTGAAGAGGCCCCCCTCGCTCGCACGCTGGGCAGTCAGTCAAGGGGCAGGGACGTGGGGGCTGGCTCACGATGGGCGCCCACGGCCTGGCAGATGCGCCCACCGCTGCCGCATGTTGGGCGAGCAGCCCATGCCGTGCCTGCTGGGGGCTGCCTGGGCATGCCACCCATGCCCAGGGTCCGTGCGACGCGGCCCCCCTTGCTCACACGCTGGGCAGTCAGTCGAGGGGCAGGGACGTGGGGGCTGGCTCGCGATGGGCGCCCGTGGCCTGGCTGGCGCGCCCACCGCTGCCGCACACTGGGCAAGCAGCCCATGGCCGTGCCTGCTGGGGGCTGCCTGGGCATGCCACCCGTGCCCAGGGTCCGTGCGACGCGGCACCCCTGGCTCGCACGCTGCGCAGTCAGTCGAGGGGCAGGGACGAAGGGGCTGGCTCGCGATGGGCTCCCGCGGCCTTGCAGGCGTGCCCACCGCTGCCAGACGCTGGGTGAGCAACCCATGCCGTGCCTGCTGGGGGCTGCCTGGGCATGCCACCTGTGCCCAGGGTCCATGCAACGCGGCCCCCTGGCTCGCTCGCTGGGCACTACGTCGAGGGACAGGGACGTGGGGGCTGGCTCGCGATGGGCGCCAGTGGCCTTGCAGGCCTTGGCCGTGGCTGCCGCACGCTGGGTGAGCAGCCCATGCCATGCCTGATGGGGGCTGCCTTGGCATGCCACCCGTGCCCAGGGTCCATGCGACGCGGCCCCCCTGGCTCACACACTGGGTAGTCAGTCGAGGGGCAGGGATGTTGCAGCACGCTGGGCGAGCAGCCCATGTTGTGCCTGCTTGGGCTGCCTGGGCGTTCCACTCGTGCCCAGGCTCCGTGCGACGCGGCCCCCCTGGCTCGCTCGCTGGGCATTACCTCGAGGGACAGGTACATTGGGGCTGGCTCGCGATGGGCGCACGCGGCCTGGCTGGCGCCCTCACTGCTGTCGCATGCTGGGCGAGCAGCCCATGCTGTGCCTACTGGGGGATGCCTGGGCGTGCCACCCATGCACAGGGTCTGTGAGACGCGGCCCCTCTTGCTTGCATGCTGAGCAGTAAGTCGAGGGGCAGGGACGTGGGGGCTGGCTCGACATGGGCGCCCGTGGCCTAGTTGGCGCGCCCACCGCTGCCGCACGCTGGGCGAGCAGACCGTGCCGTGCCTGCTGGGGGCTGCCTGGGAGTCCCACCCGTGCCCAGGGTCCGTGTGACGCGGCCCCCCTGGCTCGCACGCTGGGCAGTAATTCGAGGGGCAGGGACGTGGGGGCTGGCTCGCGATGGGCGCCCATGGCCTGGTTGGCGAGCCCACTGCTGCCGCACACTTGGCGAGCAGCCCATGCCGTGCCTGCTGGGGGCTGCCTGGCTGTGCCACCCGTGCCCAGGGTCCATGCGACGCGGCCCCCCTGGCTCGCTCGCTGGGCACTACGTCGAGCGACAGGTACGTGGGGGCTGGCTCGCGATGGGCGCCCGCGGCCTGGCTGGCGCGCCCACCACGGCCGCACGCTGGGCGAGCAGCCCATGCCGTGCCTTCTGGGGGCTGCCTGAGCGTGCCAACCATCGCCAGGGTGTGTGCGACGCGGCCCCCCTGGCTCGCATGATGGGCAGTCAGTCGATGGGCAGGGACGTGCGGGCTGGCTAGCGATGGACGCCTGTGGCCTAGCTGGCGCACCCAGCACTGTCGCACGCTGGGCGACAAGCCCATGCCGTGCCTGGCGGGGGCTGCCTGGGCATGCCACCCCTGCCCAGGATCTGTGTGACGAAGACCCCCTGGCTCGCTCGCTGGGCACTACGTCGAGGGACAGGGACGTGGGGGCTGGCTCGCGATGGGCGCCCGTGGCCTGGCTGGCCTTGGATGTGGCTGCCGCACGCTGGGTGAGCAGCCCATGCTGTGCCGGCTGTGGGCTGCCTGGGTGTGCCACCCGTGCTCAGGGTCTGTGCGATGCGGCCCCCCACCCCTGGGCGTGCCACCCATGCCCAGGCTCCATGCGACGTGGCCCCTATGGCTCGCTCGCCGGGCACTACGTCGAGGGGCAGGTACGTGGGGGCTGGCTCACGATGGGCGACTGCAGCCTGGCTGGTGCGCCCACCGCTGCCACACGCTGGGCAAGCAGCCAATGCTGTGCCTGCTGGGGGCTACCTGGGCGTGCTACCCATGCCCAGGCTCCATGCAACGTGGCCCCCATGGCTCGCTCGCCGGGCACTACGTCGAGGGACAGGTACGTGGGGGCTGGCTCACGATGGGCGCCCGAGGCCTGGCTGGCGCGCCGACCGCTGCCACACGTTGGGCGAGCATCCCATGCCGTGCCTGCTGGGGGCTACCTGGGCGTGCCACCCATTCCCAGGGTCTGTGCAATGCGGCCCCCCTGGTTCACTCACTGGGCACTACGTTGAGGGACAGGTGCGTGGGGGCTGGCTCGCGATGGGCCCCCGCGGCCTGGCTGGCGCGCCCACCTCTGCCGCAGGCTGGGCGAGCAGCCCTTGCCGTACCTGCTGGGGGGTGCCTGGGCGTACCAACCATGCCCAGGGTCGGTGGGACGCGGCCCCCCTGGCTCGCTCGCCGGGCACTACGTCGAGGGACAGGTACGTGGGGGCTGGCTCACGATGAGCGACCGCGGCCTGGCTGGTGCGCCCACCGCTGCCACACGCTGGGCAAGCAGCCAATGCTGTGCCTGCTGGGGGCTACCTGGGCGTGCCACCCATGCCCAGGCTCCATGCGACGTGGCCCCTATGGCTCGCTCGCCGGGCACTACGTCGAGGGGCAGGTACGTGGGGGCTGGCTCACGATGGGCGCCCGCGGCCTGGCTGGCGCGCCGACCGCTGCCACACGTTGGGCGAGCAGCCCATGCCGTGCCTGCTGGGGGCTGCCTGGGCATGCCACCCATTCCCAGGGTCTGTGCAATGCGGCCCCCCTGGTTCACTCGCTGGGCACTACGTTGAGGGACAGGTGCGTGGGGGCTGGCTCGCGATGGGCGCCCGCGGCCTTGCTGGCGCGCCCACCTCTGCCGCTTGCTGGGCGAGCAGCCCTTTCTGTGCCTGCTGGGGGGGTGCCTGGGCGTGCCAACCGTTCCCAGGGTCCATGCGACGCGGCCCCTCTGGCTCGCTTGCCGGGCACTACGTCGAGGGACAGGTACGTGAGGGCTGGCTCGCGATGGGCGCCCGTGGCCTGGCTAGCGCGCCCACCGCTGCCGCACGCTGGGCGAGCAGGCCATGCCATGCCTGCTGGGGGCTGCTTGGGCATGCCACTCATGCCAGGGTCTGTGCGACGCGGCCCCCCTGGCTCGCTCGCTGGGCAGTCAGTCGAGGGACAGGGACGAGGGGGCTGGCTCGCGATGGGCGCCCGCGGCCTGGCTTGCGCGCCCTCCTCTGCTGCACGCTGGGCACTGGGGCCATGCCGTGCCTGCTGCGGGCTGCCTGGGCATGCCTCCCATGCCCAGGGTCCATGCGACGCGGCTCCTCTGGCTCGGTCGCTGGGAGCCAAGTCGAGGGACAGGGATGATGGGGCTGGCTCGCGATGGGCGCCCGTGGCCTGGCTGGCGCAACCTCCGCTGCCGCACGCTGGGCACTTGGCCCATGCCATGCCAGCTGGGGGGCAGCTTTGGCATGCCTCCCGTGCCCAGCGTCCTTGCGACGCGGCTCACCTGGCTCGCTCGCTGGGCACTAAGTCGAGGGACAGGGACGTGGGGGACCGCTCAAGTTGGGCGTCCGTGGCCTGGCTGGCGCGCACACTGCTGCCGCATGCTGGGCACTTGGCCCATGCCGTGACAGCTGGGGGCTGCCGGGGCATGCCTCCCGTGCCCTGGATCCATGCGACGCAGCTCCCCTGGCTCGCTCGCAGGGCACTTAGTTGAGGGACAGGGACAAGGGGCTGGCTCGCGATGGGCGCCTGTGGCCTGGCTGGCGCGCCCACTGCTGCTACACGCTGGGCACTTGGCCCATACCATACCTGCTGGGGGCTTCCTGGGCATGCCTCCCATTCCCAGGGTCCATGCGACACGGCTCCCCTGGCTCGTTCGCTGGGCACTTAGTCGAGGGACAGGGACGAGGGGGCTGGCTCGCGATGGGCGCCCGTGGCCTGGCTGGCGCGCCCACCGCTACCGCACGTTGGCCACTTGGCCCATGCAGTGCCTGCTGGGGGCTGCCTAGGCATGGCTCCTGTGCCCAGGGACCATGCGACGCATCTCCCCTGGCTCGCTCTCTGGGCACTAAGTCGAGGGACAGGGACGAGGGGGCTGGCTCGCGATGGGCGACCGTGGCTTGGCTGGCGTGCCCACCTTTGCCGCATGCTGGGCACTTGGGCCATGCCGTTGCAGCTGGGGAGCTTCTGGGGCATGCCTCTCATGTCCATGGTCCATGCAACGCCACTCCACTGGCTCGCTCACTGGGCACTTTGTCGAGGGACAGGGACGAGGGGGCTGGCTCACGATGGGCGCCTGTGGCCTGGCTGGCGCGCCCACCTCTTCCACACACTGGTTACTTGGCCCATGCCATCCCTGCTGGACGCTGCCAGGGCATGCCTCCCGTGCCCAGGGTCCGTGCAACGCGGCTCCCCTGGCTCGCTCGCTCGGCACTAGGTCGAGGGACAGGGACGAGGGGGCTGGCTCGCGATGGGCGCCCGTGGCCTGGCTGGCGCGCCCACTGCTGCCGCATGCTGGGCACTTGGTCCATGCCATGCCTGCTGGGGGGCTGCTGGAGCATGCCTCCCATGCCCAGATTCCATGCGATGCGGCTCACCTGGCTCGCTCGCTGGGCACTAAGTCGAGGGACAGGGACGAGGGGGCTCGCTCGCGATGGGCACCCGTGGCCTGGCTGGCGCCCACCGCTGCCGCACGCTGGGCACTTGGCCCATGCCGTGCCTGCTGGGGGCTGCTGGAGCATGCCTTCCATGCCCTGGGTCCATGTAACGCAGCTCCCCTGACTCACTCGCAGGGCACTTAGTCGAGGGATAGGGACGAGGGGCTGGCTTGCGATGGGCGCCTGTGGCCTGGCTGGCACGCCCACTGCTGCCGCACGCTGGGCACTTGCCCATGCCGTGACTGCTGGGGGCTGCCTTTGAATGACTCCCATGCCCAGGGTCCATGCGACGCGGCTCCTCTGGCTCGCTCGCTGGGCACTAATCCGAGGGACAGGGACGATGCGGCTGGCTCGCGATGGGCGCCCGTGGCCTTGCTGGCGCGCCCACCTCTACCACACGCTGGGCACTTGGCCCATGCCATTCCTGCTGGGGGCTGCCGGGGTATGACTCCTGTGCCCAGAGTTGATGCGACGCTGCTCCCCTGGCTCGCTCGCTGGGCACTTAGTCGAGGGATAGGGACGAGGGGGCTCGCTTGCGATGGGCGCCTGTGGCCTGGCTGGCACATGCACCGCTGCCGCACGCTGGGCACTTGGCCCATGCCGTGCCTGCTGGGGGCAGCCTGGGCACTCCTCCCATTCCCAGGGTTCGTGCGATGCGGCTCCCCTGGCTCGCTCGCTGGGCACTTGGTCGAGGGACAGGGACGAGGGGGCTGGCTCGCGATGGGCACCCGTGGCCTGGCTGGCGCGCCCACCTCTACCGCACGCTGGTCTCTTGGCCCATGCCATGCCTGCTGGAGGCTGCTGGGGCATGCCTCTCATGCCCAGGGTCCATGCGACGCGGCTCCTTTGGCTCCGTCGCTTGGCACCAAGTCGAGGGACAGGGACGAGGGGGCTGGCTCGCAATGGGCGCCCGTGGCCTGGCTGGCGCACCCACCGCTGCCGCATGCAGGGCACATGGCCCATGCTGTGCCAGCTGGGGGGCTGCTGGGGCATGCCTCCCGTGCCCAGGGTCAATGCAACACAGCTCCCCTGGCTCGCTCGCTGGGCACTAAGTCGAGAGACAGGGACCAGGGTGCTGGCTCGTGATGGGTGCCTGTGGCCTGGCTGGCGCGCCCTCCTCTGCCGCACGATTGGCAGTCGGCCCATACCAAGCCTGCTGGGGGCTGCTTGGACATGCCTCCCATGCCCAGGGTCCGTGCGACGTGGCTCATCTGGTTCGGTCGCTGGGCACTAAGTCGAGGAACAAGGAAGAGGGGGCTGGCTCTCGATGGGCGCCCGTCGCCTGGTGGTGCGCCCACCGCTGCCGCACGCTGGGCACTTGGCCCTTGTCGTGCCTGCTCGGGGCTTCTGAGGCATGCCTCCCGTGCCCAGGATCCATGTGACGCGGCTCCCCTGGCTCACTCGCTGGGCACTTAGTCGAGGGACAGGGACTAGGGGGCTGGCTCGCGAAGGCCGCCTGTGGCCTGGCTAGCGCGCCCACTGCTGCCACATGCTGGGCACTTGGCCCAAGCCGTGCCTGCTGGGGGCCACCGTTGCATGACTTCCGTGCTCAGAGTCTGTGCAACGCGGCTCCCCTGGCTCGCTCGCTGGGCACTTAGTCGAGGCACAGGGACGAGGGGGCTGGCTCGCGATGGGCGCTCGTGGCCTGGCTGGCGCGCCCACCTCTACCGCATGCTGGGCACTTGGCCCATGCTGTGCCTGCTGGGGGCTTCCGAGGCATGCCTCCCATGCCCAGGGTCCATGCGACGTGGCTCCCCTGGCTCGCTCGCTGGGCACTAGGTCGAGGGACAGGGACGAGGGGGCTGGCTTGCGATGGGCGCCCGTGGCCTGGCTGGCGCGCCCAACGCTGCCACATGCTGGGCACTTGGCCCATGCCGTGCCTGCTGGGGGCTGCTGGGGCATGCCTCCCATGCCCAGGGTCCTTGCGACGCAGCTCCCCTGGCTCGCTCGCTGGGCACTAAGTCGAGCGACAGGGACGAGTGGGCTGGCTCGCGATGGGCGCCTGTGGCCTGGCTGGCACGCCCACTGCTGCGGCCCGCTGGGCACTTGGCCCATGCTGTGCCTGCTGGGGGCTGCTGGGGCATGCCTCATGTGCCCAGGGTCCATGCGATGCGGCTCCCCTGGCTCGCTCGCTCGGCACTTAGTCAAGGGACAAGGACGAGGTGGCTGGCTCGCGATGGGCGCATGTGGCCTGGCTGGCGCGCCTACTGCTGCCGCACGCTGGGCACTAGACCATCCATACCTGCTGGGGGCTGCCTGGGCATGCCTCCCGTGCCCAGGGTCCATGCGACGCGGATCCCCTGGCTCGCTCGCTGGGCACTTAGCTGAGGGAAAGGGACGAGGGGGCTGGCTCGCGATAGGCACCTGTGGCCTGGCTGGCGCGCCCACCGCTACCACACGCTGGGCACTTGGCCCTTGCCGTGCCTGCTGGGGGCTGCCTGAGCATGCCTCCCGTGCCCAGGGTCTGTGTGACCTGGCTCCACTGGCTCGTTCACAGGGCACTTAGTCGAGGGACAGGGACGAGGGGGCTGGCTCGCGATGGGCGCCTGTAGCCTGGCTGGCGCGCCCTCCTCTGCTGCACGCTGGGCACTTGACCAATTCTGTGCCTGCTGGGGGCTGCCTTGGCATGCCTCCCATGCCCAGAGTCCATGCGACGGGGCTCTTTTGGCTCGCTTGCTGGGCACTAAGTCGAGGGACAGGGACGAGGGGGCTGGCTCATGATCGGCGCCCGTGGCCTCGCTGGCGCGCCCACCGCTGCCGCACATTGGGCACTTGGCCCATGCTGTGCCTGCTGGGGGCTGCCTGGGCATGCCTCTCAAGCCCTGGGTCCATGCGACGCGGCTCCCCTGGCTCGCTCGCTGGGCACTTTGTCGAGGGAAAGGGACAAGGGGGCTGGCTCGCGATGGGAGCCCGTGGCCTGCCTTGTGCGCCCACCGCCGTGGTAGCCTGGGCACTTGGCCCATGCCATGCCTGCTGGGGGCTGCATGGGCATGCCTCCCGTGCCCAGGGTCCTTGCGACGCGGCTCCACTGGGTCCCTCGCTTGGCACTTAGTCGGGGGATAGGGACGAGGGGGCTGGCTCGTGATGGGCGCCTGTGGCCTGGCTAGTGCGCCCACTGCTGCCACACGCTGGGCACTTGCCCATGCCGTGACTGCTGGGGGCTGCCTGGGCATGCCTCCTGTGGCCAGGGTCCAAGTGATGCGGCTACCCTGGCTCGCTCACTGGGCACTTAGTTGAGGGATAGGGATGAGGGGGCTGGCTTGCGATGGGCGCCTGTGGCCTGGCTGGCGCATGCACCGCTGCCGCACGCTGGGCACTTGGCCCATGCCATGCCTGCTGCGGGCTACCTGGGCACTCCTCCGATTCCCAGGGTCCGTGCGACGCGGCTTCCCTGGCTCGCTCACTGGGCAGTTAGTCGAGGGACAGGGACGAGGGGGCTGGCTCGCGAAGGGCACCCGTGGCCTGGCTGGTGCGCCCACCTCTACCGCATGCTGGGCAATTGGCCCATGCCATGCCTGCTGCGGGCTGCCTGGGCATGCCTTCCGTGCCCAGGCTCCGTGCGACACGGCTCCCCTGGCTCGCTCGCTTGGCACTTAGTGGAGAGACAGCGACAAGCGGGCTGGCTCGCAATGGGCGCCTGTGGCCTGGCTGGCGCGCCCTCTTCTGCCGCACGCTGGGCACTTGGCCCATGCCGTGCCTGCTGGGGGCTGCCTGGGCATGCCTCCCATGCCCAGAGTCCATGCGACACGGTTCCCCTGGCTCGCTCTCTGGGCATTAAGTCGAGGGACAGGGACGATGGGCCTGGCTCGCGATGGGCACCTGTGGCCTGGCTGGCGCACCCTCCTCTGCCGCACTTTGGGCACCTGGCCCATACCGTGCCTGCTGGGGGCTGCCTTGGCATGCCTCCCATGCCCATATTCCATGTGATGCGGCTCCCCTGGATCGCTCACTGGGCACTAAGTGGAGGGACAGGGACGAGGGGGCTGGCTCGTGGTGGGCGCCTGTGGCCTCACTGATGCGCCCACCGCTGCCGCACGCTGGGCACTTGGCCCATGCTGTGCCTGCTGGGGGCTTCCTGGGCATGCCTCCAGTGCCCAGGGTCCATGCGACGTGGCTCTCCTGGCTCGCTCGCTGGGCACTTAGTCGAGGGACAGGGAC
>JAJFZO010000864.1:0-2500 GCA_021397835.1 Moringa oleifera
AACGAAATGAGAAAAATCGTGGGATAATGAGCTGGGATGTGGCTACACAAGCTCGACGGTGTGGGCGGCGAAGCTAACGATGATGCATGCTACGCGAGGGCCAAATCGCTGGGGTGATTTCGAGCATGCGGAGTGCTTTGTCGCAGGCCCTCCAGGAGGCAGATGTGAGGTTGGATCCCGATGCTCAGGCTTGCCTAGGCGGACTCGTTGTGCAGTGCGATCGGCGACACGATCGTCGGCCGTTAGCAACGAGCGAGCCACACGACCAGCCTGGGCACCCCTGCTGCCAAGGCCTTATTGGTGGGAAAAACATGGGCAATGAAGCGAGAATAATCGTGGGATAATGAGCTGGGATGTGGCTAGACAAGCTCGATGGTGTGGGCGGCGAAGCTAAAGATGATGCATGCTATGTGAGGGCCAAATCGCTGGGGGGATTTCGAGCATGCGGAGTGCTTCGTCGCAGGCCCTCGAGGCGGCGGACGTGGGGTTGGATCCCGATGCTCAGGCTTTCCTAGGCGGACTTGTTGCGCAGCGCGATTGACGACTCGATCGTCGGCCGTTAGCAACGAGCGAGCCGCACGGCCAGCCTGGGCACGTTGTGACACCCCTGCTGCCAAGGCCTCATCGGTGGTCCCTTGCCATTGAAGAATCGTCCCTTGCTATTGAAACAATTTCGTGCTTAGCAGCTTGGGTGCGGCGGCACACGATGACCTGCATGATCGATAGGCCTTTCGCTCGTCGGCTTGCAGCTCGTTTGGTGCTGTTGCTGCCCATTTGTATGTGCGACGTGTGAGTGGTGATCTAGTCATGCGTGTTGGCAGGCTCCATGCTCTCGCATCGAACTGTCAACTAGCACGTCGCTTCAAGCTCGACCTCGAGCCATACGTTGGTGTTTCGTGGGTGACATCGGGACCCTATGTCGCGTGCCTTCACAAATTGAATTTGATGATTTGAGTCGGTTGTCTTTGCACCATGTCCCTCGTGGGCATGGGTGGAAACCTAAGCCGGGCCTCATGCTCCAAGCGCGGCTTGTTTTGGCATATGGCTGCTTTGGCACACGAGAGATCGGTTGTCCCCTCGGGTGCAAAAAGTATTGCGACAGGAGTGGCCTAGGCCTCTACCTATCCAAGCGAAAGCATTTGTCCCACGTCCCATCAATTTTGAACGACGACTGCGATAGCTTTGACCTTAGCGAGCCTTGCGGCACGCTTCGGTCTTAGTTGGCGCAGCGTCTCGAAGGATGCTACCTGGTTGATCCTGCCAGTAGTCATATGCTTGTCTCAAAGATTAAGCCATGCATGTGTAAGTATGAACTAATTCAGATTGTGAAACTGCGAATAGCTCATTAAATCGGTTATAGTTTGTTTGATGGTACCTACTACTCGGATAATTGTAGTAATTCTAGAGCTAATATGTGCAACAAACCCAGATTTCTAGAAGGGGCGCATTTATTAGATAAAAGTTCGACACGGGCTTCGCCCGTTGCTCTGATGATTCATGATAACTCAACAGATCGCAAGGCCATCGTGCCGGCGACGCATCATTCAAATTTTTACCCTATCAACTTTCGATGGTAGGATAGTTGCCTACTATGATGGTGACGGGTGACGGAGAATTAGGGTTCGATTCCGGAGAGGAAGCCTGAGAAATGGCTACCACATCCAAGGAAGGTAGCAGGTGCGTAAATTACCCAATCCTGACACGGGGAGGTAGTGACAATAAATAACAATACCGGGCTCTTCGAGTCTGGTAATTGGAATGAGTACAATCTAAATCCCTTAACCAGGATCCATTGGAGGGCAAGTCTGGTGCCAGTAGCTGCGGTAATTCCAGCTCCAATAGCGTATATTTAAGTTGTTGCAGTTAAAAAGCTCATAGTTGGACCTTGGGATGGGTCAGCCGGTCCGCCTACGGTGTGCACCGGTTGGCTCATCCTTGCTGCCGACGATGCGCTCCTGGCCTTAATTGGCCGAGTCGTGCCTTCGGCGCTGTTACTTTGAATAAATTAGAGTGCTCAAAGCAAGCCTACGCTCTGAATACATTAGCATGGGATGACATCATAGGATTTTGATCCTATTCTATTGGCCTTCGGGATCGGAGTAATGATTGACAGGGACAGTCGGGGGCATTCATATTTCATAGTCAAAGGTGAAATTCTTGGATTTATGAAAGACAAACAATTGCGAAAGCATTTGCCAAGGATGTTTTCATTAATCAAGAATGAAAGTTGGGGGCTCGAAGACGATCAGATACCATCCTAGTCTCAACTATAAACGATGCCGACCAGGGATCAGCAGATGTTGCTTTTAGGACTCCGCTGGCACCTTATGAGAAATCAAAGTCTTTAGGTTCCGGGGGGAGTATGGTCGCAAGGCTGAAACTTAAAGGAATTGATGGAAGGGCACCACCAGGAGTGCAGCCTGCGGCTTAATTTGACTCAACACGAGAAAACTTACCAGGTTCAGACATAGTAAGGATTGATAGACTGAGAGCTCTTTCT
>JAJFZO010000864.1:7500-30000 GCA_021397835.1 Moringa oleifera
GCACGGACCCTGGGCACAGGAGGCATGCCCCGACAGCCCCCTGCAGGTACGGCATAGGCCAACTGCCAAGCGTGCGGCAGCGGTGGGTGCGCCAGCCAGGCCACAGGCGCCCATCTCGAGCCATCCCCCTCGTCCCTGTCCCTCGACTAAGTGCCCAGCGAGTAAGCCAGGGGAGCCGCGTCGCATGGACCCTGGGAGTGGGTGGCATGCCCCAGCAGCCCCCTGCAGGTATGGCATGGGCCAACTGCCGAACGTGCGGCAGCGGTGGGAGCGCCAGCCACGCCACAGGCACCCATCGCGAGCCAGCCCCCTCGTCCCTGTTCCACGACTAAGTGCCCAGCGAGCGAGCCAGGGGAGCCACTTCGCACGGATCCTGGGCACACAAGGCAAGCCCAGGCAGCCCTCAGACGGCACGGCACGGGCCAAGTGCAAAGCGTGCAGAAGCGGTAGGCGAGCCAACCCCCTCGTCCCTGACCCTCGACTAAGTGCCCAGCGAGTGAGCCAGGGGAGCCGCATCGCACGGACCCTGGGAGTGGGTGTCATGCCCCGGCAGCCCCCAGTAGGTATAGCATGGGCCAACTGCTGAGCGTGCGGCATCGGTGGGTGCACCAGAGAGGCCACAGGCACCCATCGCGAGCCAGCCCCCTCGTCCCTGTCCCTCGACTAAGTGCCCAGCGAGTGAGCCAGGGGGGCCGCATCGCACGGACCCTGGGAGTGGGTGTCATGCCCCGGCAGCCCCCAGCAGGTATAGCATGGACCAACTGCCGAGTGTGCGGCATCGGTGGGCGCACCAGAGAGGCCACAGGCGCCCATCGTGAGCCAGCCCTCTTGTCCCTGTCCCTCGACAAAGTGCCCAGTGAGCGAGCCAGGGGAGCTATGTCGCACGGACCCTGGGTACAGGAGGCATGCCCGGGCAGCCCCTAGCAGGTACGGCATGGGCAAGTGCCCAGCAGTCGACAGAGGAGGGCGCGCCAGCCAGGCCACAAGCGCCCATCGCTAGCCAGCCCCCTCGTCCCTGTCCCTCAACTAAGTGCCCAGCGAGCGAGCCAGGGGGGCCGCGTCGCATGGATCCTGGGAACGGTTGGCACGGGCAGCCTTCAGCAGGCACAGCATGGGATGCTCACCCAGCGTGCGGCAGCGGTGGGCGCGCCAGCCAGGCCGCGGGTGCCCATCGAGTGCCAGCCCCCACGTCCCTGTCCCTCGACTAAGTGCTCAGCAAGTGAGCCAGAGGGGCCGCGTCACACGGACCCTGGGTACGAGTGGAACAGCCAGGCAGCCCCCAGCAGGCACGGCATGGGCCAAGTTCCCAGTGTGCGGCAGCGGTGGGCGTGCCAGCCGGGCCGGGGGCGCCAATCGCGAGCCAGCCCCTCGTCCCGACCCTCGACTAAGTGCCCAGCGAGCGAGCCCGGGGAGCACGTCGCACGGACCCTGGGCACGGGAGGTATGCCCCGGCAGCCCCCACGTCCCTGTCCCTCGACTAAGTGCTCAGCGAGCGAGCCAGGGGGGCCGCGTCGCACGGACCTTGGGTACGAGTGGCACGGCCAGGCAGCCCCCAGCAGGCACGGCGTGGGCCAAGTTCCCAGCGTGCGGCAGCGGTGGACGCGCCAGCCAGGCCGCGGGCGCCCATCGCGATCCAGCCCCCTCGTCCCTGACCCTCGACTAAGTGCCCAGTGAGTGAGCCTGGGGAGCACGTCGCATGGACCCTGGGCACGGGAGGTATGCCCCGGCAGCCCCCATGTCCCTGTCCCTCGACTAAGTGCTCAGCGAGCGAGCCAGGGGGGCCGCGTCGCACGGACCTTGGGTACGAGTGGCACGGCCAGGCAGCCCCCAGCAGGCACGGCATGAGCCAAGTTCCCAGCGTGCGGCATCGGTGGACGCGCCAGCCAGGCCGCGGGCGCCCATCGCGATCCAGGCCCCTCGTCCCTGACCCTCGACTAAGTGCCCAGCGAGCGAGCCTGGGGAGCACGTCGCACGGACCCTGGGCACGGGAGGTATGCCCTGGCAGCCCCCATGTCCCTGTCCCTCGACTAAGTGCTAAGCTAGCGAGCCAGGGGGGCTGCATCACACGGACCCTGGGTACGAGTGGCACGGCCAGGCAGCCCCCGGCAGGCACGGCATGGGCGAAGTTCCCAGCGTGCGGCAGTGGTGGACGCGCCAGCCAGGCCGCGGGTGCCCATCGTGAGCCAGCCCCCTCGTCCCTTACCCTCAACTAAGTGCCCAGCGAGCGAGCCCGGGGAGCACGTCGCACGGACCCTGGGCACGGGAGGTATGCCCCGGTAGCCCCCACGTCCCTGTGCCTCGACTAAGTGCCCAGTGAGTGAGCCAGGGGAGCCGTGTCGCACGGACCCTGGGAGTGGGTGGCATTCCCCGGCAGCCCCCAGCAGGCATGGCATGGGCCAACTGCAAAACGTGCGGCAGCGGTGGGTGCGCCAGCCAGGCCACAGGCGCCCATCGCGAGCCAGCCCTCTCGTCCCTGTCCCTCGACTAAGTGCCCAGCGAGTGAGCGAGGGGAGCTGCGTCGCACGGACCCTGGGAGTGGGTGGCATGCCCCGGCAGCCCCCAGCAGGTACGGCATGGGTCAACTGCCGAGAGTGTGGCAGAGGAGGGCGCACCGGCCAGGCCACAGGCACCCATCGTGAGCCAGCCCCCTCATTCCTGTCCCTCGACTAAGTGCCCAGCGAGCGAGCCAGGGGGGATGCGTCGCATGGACCCTGGGCACGGTTGGCACGGACAGCCTTTAGCAGGCACAGCATGGGCTGCTCACCCAGAGTGCGGCAGCGGTGGGCGCACCAGGGGGGCCGCGGGTGCGCATCGAGAGCCAGCCCCACGTCCCTGTCCCTTGACTAAGTGCTCAGCGAGCAAGCCAGGGGGGCCGCGTCGCACGGATCCTGGGCACGTGTGGCACTGCCAGGCAGCCCCCAGCAGGCACAGCATGGGCCAATTGCCCAGTGTGTGGCAGCGGTGGGCGCGCCAGCCAGGCTGCTGGCGCCCATCGCGAGCCAGCCCCCTCTTCCCTGCCCTCGACAAAGTGCCCAGCGAGTGATCCAGGGGAGCCGCGTCGCATGGACCCTGGGCACGGGAGGCATTCCCAGGCAGCCCCCATCAGGCACGGCAAGGGTCAAGTTCCCAGCGTGCAGACACGGTGGGCGCGCCAGCAAGGACACAGGCGCCCATCGTGAGCCAGCCCCCTCGTCCCTGCCCCACGACTAAGTGCCTAGCGAGCAAGCCAGGGGAGCCGCGTCGCACCGACCCTGGGAACAGGAGGCATGCCCAGGCAGCCCCAAGCAGGCATGGCATGGGCCAAGTTCCCAGCGTGCGGCAGCGGTGGGCGCGCTAGCCAGGCCACAGGCGCCCATTGCGAGCCAGCCCCCTCGTCCCTGTCCCTCGACTAAGTGCCAAGCCAGTGAGCCAGGGGAGCCGCGTCGCATGGACCCTGTGCACGGGAGGCATACCCAGGCAGCCCCAAGAAGGCACGGCATGGGCCAAGTGCCAAGAGTGTGGCAGCGGAGGGAGCGCCAGCCAGGCCACAGGCGCCCATCGCGAGCCAGCTCCCTCATCCCTGTCCCTCGACTAATTGCCCAGCGAGCAAGCCAGGGGAGCCGCTTCGCACGGACCCTGGGCACGGGAGGCAAGCCCAGGCCACCCGCAGTGGGCATGGCATGGGCCAAGTGGCAAGCGTGCTGCAGCGGTGGGCGCGCCAGCCAGGCCACAGGCGCCCATCGCGAGCCTGCCCCCTCGTCCCTGTCCCTCGAGTAAGTGCCCAGCGAGCAAGCCAAGGGGGCCGTGTCGCACGGACCCTGGGCATGGTTGGCACGCCCAGGCAGCCTCCAGCAGGCACAGCATGGGCTACTCACCCAGCGTGCGGCAGCGGTGGGCGCTCCAGCCAGGCCGCGGGTGCCCATCGAGAGCCAACCCCCACGTCCCCATCCCTTGACTAAGTGCTCAGCGAGTGACCCAGGGGGGCCGAGTCGCACTTACCCTGGGCACGTGTGGCACACTAAGGCAGCCCCCAGCAGGCACGGCATGGCCAAAGTGCCCAGCGTGCGGCAGCGGTGGGCGCGCCAGCAAGGCCGCGGTCGCCCATCGCGAGCCAGCCCCCTCGTCCCTGCCCCTCAACTGACTGCCCAGCGTGTGAGCTAGGGGTGCCGCGTCGCACAGACCCTGGGCATAGGTGGCATGCCCAGGCAGCCCCCAGCAGGCAAGGCATGGGCCAATTGCCCAGCGTGCGGCAGCAGTGGGTGCGCCAGCAAGGCCGCGGGTGCCCATCGAGAGCCAGCCCTCACGTCCCCGTCCCTCGACTAAGTGCTCAGCGAGCGAGCCAGGGGGGCCGCGTCGCACAGACCCTGGCCACGGGAGGCATGCCCAGGCTGCCCCAAGCAGGCACAGCGTGGGCCTAGTGCCCAGCGTCCGGCAGCGGTTGGCGCGCCAGCATGGCCACAGGTGCCCATCGCGAGCCAGCCCCCTTGTCCCTGTCCCTCGACTAAGTGCCCAGCGAGCGAGCCAGGGGGCCCGTGTCGCATGGACCTTGGGCACGTGCGGCATGCCCTGGCAACCCCCAGCAGGCATGGCATTGGCTGCTCGCCCAGCGTGCGGCAGCGGTGGGCGTGCTAGCCCGGCCGCGGGCGGTCATCTCGAGCCAGCCCCCTCGTCCCTGCCCCTCGACTGACTGCCCAGCGTGCGAGCCAGGGGTGCCGCGTCTCACGGACCCTGGGCACGGGTGGCACACCCAGGCAGCCCCCAGCAGGTACGGCATGGGCTGCTCGCCCAGCGTGTGGCAGCGGTAGGTGCGCCAGCCAGGCCGCGGGCGCCCATCGCGAGCCAGCCCCCTCGTCCCTGCCCCTCGACTGACTGCCCATCGTGCAAGCCAGGGGTGTCGCGTCGCAAGCCCTGGGCATGGGCGGCACGCCCAGGCAGCCCCCAGCAGGCACGGCATGGGCTGCTCGCCAAGCGTGTGGCAGTGGTAGGTGCGCCAGCCAGGCCGCGTGCGCCCTTCGAGAGCCAGCCCCCTCGTCCCTGCACCTCGACAAACTGCCCAGCATGCGAGCCAGGGGTGCCACGTCGCACGGACCCTGGGCACGGGTGGCATGCCCAGACAGCCCCGAGCTAGCACGGCAAGGGCTGCTCGCCCAGCATGCGGCAGCGGTGGGTGCGCCAGCCAAGCCGTGGGCGCCCATCGCGAGTAAGCCCCCACGTCCCTGTCCCTCGACGTAGTGCCCAGCGAGCGTGCCAGGGGGGCCGTGTCGCATGGACCCTTGGCACAGGTGGCACGCCCAGGCAGCCCCCAGCAGGCACGGCAAGGGCTACTCACCCAGCGTGCGGCAGCGGTGGGCGCACCATTCAGGCTGCGGGCACCCATTGCGAGCCAGCCCCCTCGTCCCTGAGCCTCAACTAACTGCCCAGCGTGCAAGCCAGGGGTGCCATGTCGAACGGACCCTGGGCATGGGTGGCACGCCCAGGAAGAACCCAGCAGGCACGGCATGGGCTGCTCGCCCAGCGTGCGGCAGCGGTAGGTGCGACAGCCAGGCCGCGGGCGCCCATCGCGAGCCAGCCCCCTCGTCCCTGCCCCTCGACTGACTGCCCATCGTGCAAGCCAGGGGTGCCACGTCGAACGGACCCTGGGCATGGGTGGCACGCCCAGGAAGAACCCAGCAGGCACGGCATGGGATGCTCACCCATCGTGCGGCAACGGTGGGCGCGCCAGCCAGGCCGCGGGTGCCCATCGCGAGCCAGCCCCTCGTCCCTGTCCCTCGACATAGTGCCCAGCGAGCGAGCGAGGGGGGCCGTGTCATACGGATCCTGGGCACGGGTGGCACGCCCAGGCAGCCCCCAGCATGCACGGTATGGGCTGCTCGCCCAGCGTGCGGCGGCAGTAGCAAGCCCCCTCGTCCCTGCCCCTCGACTGACTGCCCGGCGTGCGAGCAAGTGGTGCCGCGTCGCACGGACCCTGGGCACGGGTGGCACGCCCAGGTATCCCCCAGTGGGCACGGCATGGGCTGTTCGGCCAGTGTGCGGCAGCGGTGGGCGTGCAAGACAAGCCGCGGGCACCCATCGCGAGCAAGCCCCCGCGTCCCTGTCCCTCGACGTAGTGCCCAGCGAGCGTTCCAGGGGGGCCGCGTCGCATGGACCCAGGGCACGGGTGGCACGCCCAGCCAGCCCCCAGCAGGCACGGCATGGGATGCTCACCAAGAATGCGGCAGCGGTGGACGCACCAGCCAGGCCGCGGGCGCCCATCGCGAGCCAGCCCCCACGTCCCTGTCCCTCGACTAAGTGCCCAGCGAGCGAGTCAGGGGGGCTGCGTCGCACAGACCCTGGGCTTGGGTGGCACGCCCAGGTATTCCCCAGTGGGCACTGCATGGGCTGCCAGCCCAGCGTGCGGCAGTGGTGGGCACGCCAGCCAGGCCGTGGGCGCCCATCGCGAGCCAGCCCCCTCGTCCCCGCCCCTTGACTGACTGCCCATCGTGCGAGCCAGGCGTGTCACGTCACAAGGGCCCTGGGCATGGGCAGCACGCTGAGGCAGCCCCCAGCAGGCACGGCATGGGCTGCTCGCCCAGAGTCGGCAGCGGAGGGCGCGCCAGCCATGCCGTGTGCGCCCATCGTGAGCCAATCCCCTCGTCCCTGCCCCTCCACTAACTGCCCAGCGTGCAAGCCAGGGGTGCCACATCGCACGGACCCTGGGCACGGGTGGCATGCCCAGGCAGCCCCCAGCAGGCACAGCATGGGCTACTCGACTGACTGCCCAGCAACGCCGCGGGCGCCAATTGCGAGCCAGCCCCCTCGTCCTGCCCCTCAACTGACTGCCCAGCGAGCGAGCCAGGGGTACCGCGTCGCATGGACCTTGGGCAAGGGTGGCATGCCCAGGCAGCCCCCAGCAGGCACAGCATGGGATGCTCACCAAGCGTGCGGCAGCGGTGGGCGCGCCAGCCAGGCCGCGGGCGCCCATTGCGAGCCAGCCCCAACGTCCCTGTCCCTCGACTAAGTGCCCAGCGAGCGAGCCAGGGGGGCTGCATCGCACAGACACTGGGCTTGGGTGGCACGCCCAGACATCCCCCAGCAGGCACAGCATGGGCTGCTAGCCCAGCATGCGGCAGCGGTGGGCGCGCCAGCCAGGCCGCGGGCGCCCATCGCGTGCCAGCCCCCTCGTCCCTGTCCCTCGACTAAGTGCCCAGCGAGCTAGCCAGGGGGGCCGCATCGCACAGACACTGGGCTTGGGTGGTACGCCCAGACATCCCCCAGCAGGCACGGCATGGGCTGCTAGCCCTGCGTGCGGCAGCGGTGGGCGCGCCAGCCAGGCCGCGGGCACCCATCGCGTGCCAGCCCCCTCGTCCCTGCCCCTAGACTGACTGCCCAGCGTGTGAGCCAGGGGTGTCGCGTCACAAGGGCCCTGGGCATGGGCGGCACGCCCAGGCAGCCCCCAGCAGGCACGGCATGGGCGGCTCGCCCAGCATGCGGCAGCGGTGGGCGCACCAGCCAGGCCACGTGCGCCCATCGCGAGCCAGCGCCCTCGTCCCTGCCCCTCGACTAACTGCCCAGCATGCGAGCCAGGGGTGCCACGTCGCACGGACCCTGAGCAGGGGTGGCACACCCAGGCAGCCCCCAGCAGTTACGGCATGGGCTGCTCGCCCAGCGTGCGGGTGAGGTGGGTGCGCCAGCCAGGCCGCGGGCGCCCATCACGAGCCAGCCCCCATGTCCCTGTCCCTCGACGTAGTGCCCAGCGAGTGTGCCAGGGGAGCCTCGTCACAAGGTCCCTGGGCACGGGTGGTATGCCCAGGCAGCCCCCAGCAGGCACAGCATGGGCTGCTAGCCCAGCGTGCAGCAGCGGTGGGTGCGCCAGCCAGACCATGGGCGCCCATCGCGAGCAATCCCCCACTTCCCTGTCCCTCGACGTAGTGCCCAGCGAGTGTGCCAGGGGGGCCGCGTCGCATGGACCCTGGGCACGGGTGGCATGCCCAGGAAGCCCCCAGCAGGCACGGCATGGGCTACTCACCCAGCGTGCGGCAGCGGTGGGCGCACCAGCAAGACTGCGGGCGCCCATCGCGAGCCAGCACCCTCGTCCCTGCCCCTCGACTAACTGCCCAGCGTGCGAGCCAGGGGTGCCACGTCGCACGGCCCCTGGCCACGGGTGGCACACCCAGGCAGAACCCAGCAGGCACGGCATGGAATGCTCGCCCAGCGTGCAGCAGCGGTGGGCGCGCCAGCCAGGCCGCGGGCGCCCATCGCGAGCCAGCCCACTCGTCCCTGTCCCTCGGCATAGTGCCCAGCGAGTGAGCCAGGGGGGCCGCGTCGCATGGATCCTCGGCATGGGTGGCACGCCCAGGCAGCCCCCAGCAGGCATGGAATGGGCTGCTCGCCCAGCGTGCGGCAGCGGTAGCCAGCCCCCTCGGGCCTGTCCCTCAACATAGTGCCCAGCAAGCGAGCCAGGGGGCCGCGTCGCATGGACCCTGGGCATGGATGGCTCGCCCAGCCAGCCCCCAGCAGGAACGGCATGGGCTGCTCGCCCAGCGCGCGGCAGCGGTAGCCAGCCCCTTCGTCCCTGCCCCTCGACTGACTGCCCAGAGTGCAAGCAAGGGGTGCTGCGTCGCACGGACCCCGGGCACGGGTGGACGCCTAGGCAGCCCCCAGCAGGCATGGCATGGGCTGCTCGCCAAGCGTGCGGCAGCTGTTACCAGCCCCTTCGTCCCTGCCCCTTGACCTGTCAGCCCAGCGTGCGAGCCATAGGTGCTGCATCGCATGGACCCTGGGCACGGGTGGCACGCCAAGGCAGCCCCCAGCAGGCACAGCATGGGATGCTTGCCCAGCGTGCGGCAGCGGTGGGTGAGCCAGTCAGGCCGCGGCTGCCCATCGCGACCCAGCCCCCACATGCCTGTCCCTCTACTAAGTTCCCAGTGAGCGAGCCAGGGGGGCCGCGTCGCACGGACCCTGGGCATGGGTGGCACTCCCTGGCAGCCACCAGCAGGCACGGCATGGGCTGCTCGCCCAGCGTGCGGCAGCAGTTGCCAGCCCCTTCGTCCCTGCCCGTCGACTGACTGCCCAGTGTGCGAGCCAGGGGTAACGCGTTGCATGGACCCTGAGCATTGGTGGCATGCCTAGGCAGCCCGCAGCAGACACGGCATAGGCTGCTCGCCCAGCGTGCGGCAGCGGTGGGCGTGCCAGCCAGGCCTCGGGCGCACATCGCGAGCCAGCCCCCTCGGGCCTGTCCCTCAACATAGTGCCCAGCAAGCGAGCCAGGGGGCCGCGTCGCATGGACCCTGGGCATGGATGGCTCGCCCAGCCAGCCCCCAGCAGGCACGGCATGGGCTGCTCACCCAGCGCGCGGCAGCGGTAGCCAGCCCCTTCGTCCCTGCCCCTCGACTGACTGCCCAGCGTGCAAGCAAGGGGTGCTGCGTCGCACGGAGCCCGGGCACGGGTGGACGCCTAGGCAGCCCCCAGCAGGCATGGCATGGGCTGCTCGCCAAGCGTGCGGCAGCTGTTACCAGCCCCTTCGTCCCTGCCCCTTGACCTGACAGCCCAGCGTGCGAGCCATAGGTGCTGCGTCGCATGGACCCTGGGCACGGGTGGCACGCCCAGGCAGCCCCCAGCAGGCACAGCATGGGATGCTTGCCCAGCGTGCGGCAGCGGTGGGTGAGCCAGTCAGGCCGCGGGTGCCCATCGCGACCCAGCCCCCACATGCCTGTCCCTCTACTAAGTTCCCAATGAGCGAGCCAGGGGGGCCGCGTTGCACGGACCCTGGGCATGGGTGGCACACCCTGGCAGCCCCCAGCAGGCACGGCATGGGCTGCTCGCCCAGCGTGCGGCAGCGGTAGCCAGCCCCTTCGTCCCTGCCCCTCGACTGACTGCCCAGCGTGCAAGCAAGGGGTGCCGCGTCGCACGGACCCTAGGCAAAAGTGGCATGCCCAGGCAGCCCCCAGCAGGCACGGCATGGGCTGCTCGCCAAGCGTACAGCAGCAGTGGGCGCGTCAGCCAGGCCGCGGGCGCCCATCGCGAGCCAGCCCCCTCGGGCCTGTCCCTCGACATAGTGCCCAGCGAGCGAGCCAGGGGGGCCGCGTCGCACGGACCCTGGGCATGGGTGGCTCGCCCAGGCAGCCCCCAGCAGGCACGGCATGGGCTGCTCACCCAGCGTCCAGCAGCAGTGGGCGCGCCAGCCAGGCCGCGGGCGCCCATCGCGAGCCAGCCCCCTCGTCTCTGCCCCTCGACTGACTGGTCAGCGTGCAAGCCAGGGATGTCGCGTCACAAGGACCCTGGGCACGGGTTGCACACCCAGGCTGCCCCAGCAGGCACGGCATGGGCTGCTCGCCAAGCGTGCGGCAGCGGTAGGTGTGCCAGCCAGACCACGGGCGCCCATCGCGAGCCAGCCCCCTCGTCCCTGCCCCTCGACTGACTGCCCAGGAAGTGAGCCAGGGGTGCCACATTGCACAGCTCCTGGGCACAGGTGGCATGCCCAGGCAGCACCCAGCAGGCACGGCATGGGCTGCTCGCCCAGTGTGCGGCAGCGGTGGGCGCGCCAGCCAGGCCGCGGGCGCCCATCGCGAGCCAGCCCCCTCGTTCCTGTCCATCGACATAGTGCCCAGTGAGGGAGCAAGGGGAGCCGTGTCACACGGACCCTGGGCATGGGTGGCACGCCCAGGCAGCCCCCAGCAGGCACAGTATGGGCTGCTCGCCCAGCGTGCGGCAGCGGTAGCCAGCCCCTTTATCCCTGCCCCTCGACTGACTGCCCAGCGTGCGAGCCAGGGGTACCATGTTACATGGACACTGGGAATTGGTGGCTTGCCTAGGCAGCCCACAGAGGGCACGGCATGGGCTGCTCGCCCAGCGTGCAGCAGTGGTGGGCGTGCCAGCTAGGCCGCGGGCGCCCATCGCGAGCCAGCCCCGTCGTCCCTGTCCCTCGACATAGTGCCAAGCGAGCAAGCCAGAGGGGCTGCGTCGCACGGACCCTGGGCATGGGCGGCACACCCAGGCAGCCCCCAGCTGGCATGGCATGGGCTGCTCGCCCAGCCTGCGGCAGCGGCAGCCAGCCCCTTCGTCCCTGCCCCTCGACTGACTGCCCAGCGTGCAAGCCAGGGGTAACACATTGCACGGACCCTGGGCATTGGTGGCTTGCCTAGGCAGCCCGCCGCAGGCACGGCATGGGATGCTCGCCCAGCGTAAGGCAGCCGTGGGCGCACCAGCCAGGCCGCGGGCGCCCATCGCGAGACAGCCCCCTCGTCCCTGCCCCTCGACTGACTGCCCAGCATGCGAGCCAGGGGTGTCACATCACAAGGACCCTGGGCACGGGTGGCATGCCCAGGAAGGCCCCAGCAAGCACGGCATGGGCTGCTCACCGAGCGTGCAGCAGCGGTGGGTAAGCCATCGAGGCAGCAGGCGCCCATCGCGAGCCAGTCTCCTCGTCCCTGCCCCTCGACTGACTGCACAGAAAGCTAGCCAGGGGTGCCACGATGCACAGACCCTGGGCATGGGTGGCATGCCCAGGAAGCCCCCAGCAGGTACAGCATGGGATGCTCGCCCATTGTGCGGCAGCGGTGGGTGAGCCAGCCAGGACGCAGGCGCCCATTGCGAGCCAGCCCACACGTCCCTGCCCCTCGACTGACTTCCCAGCGTGCGAGCCAGTGGTACCGCATCGCACGGACCCTTGGCTCGGGTTGCACGCCCAGGCAGCCTGCAGGAGGCACGGCATGGGCTGCTCGCCCAGTGTGCGGTAGCGGTAGGCTCGCCAGCCAGGCCGCGGGAGCCCGTCACGAGCCAGCACCCTCGTCCCTGCCCCTCAACTAAGTGCCCAGCGTGCGAGCCAGGGGTGCCATGTCGCACAGACACTGGGCATGAGTCGCATGCCCAGGCAACCCCCAGTAGGCACGGCATGGGCTACTCGCCCAGCGTGCGGCAGCGGTCGGTGCGGCAGCCAGGCCGCGGGCGCCAATCGCGAGCCAGCCCCCACGTCCCTGTCCCTCGACTAAGTGCCCAGCGAGTGAGCCAGGGAGGCCGCATCGCATGGACCCTGGGCTTGGGTGGCACGCCCAGCAGCCCCCAGCAGGAACGGCATGGGCTGCTCGCCCAGCGTGCGGCAGCGGTGGGCACGCCAACCAGGCTGTGGGCGCCCATCGCGAGCCAGCCCCCTCGACTGACTGCCCAGCGTGCGAGCCAGGGGTGCCGCATTGCATGGACCCTGGGCACAGGTGGACGCCCAGGCAGCCCCCAGCAGGCATGGCATGGGCTGCTCGCCAAGCGTGCGGCAGCGGTGGGTGCGCCAGCCATGCCGCGGGCGCCCATCGCGAGCAAGCCCCCACATCCCTGTCCCAAGACTAGGTGCCCAGCGAAAGTACCAGGGGGCCATGTCGCATGGACTCTGGGCAAGGGTGGCATGCCCAGGCAGCCCCCAGCTGGCATGGCATGGCATGCACACCCAACGTGCGGCAGCGGTGGGCGCACCAGCCAGGCCGCTGGCGCCCATCGCGAGCCAGCCCCCTCGTCCCTGCCCCTCGACTGACTGCCCAGCAAGCGAGCCAGGGGTGTCATGTCACACAGGCCCTGGGCATGGGTGGCACACCCAGGCAGCCCCCAGCAGGCACGGCATGGGCTGCTCGCCCACCGTGCGGCAGCGGTAGCCAGCCCCATCACGAGTAAGCCCCCACGTCCCTGTCCCTCGACGTAGTGCCCAGCGTGCGAGCCAGGGATGCCACGTCGCACGGACCCTGGGCATGGGTGGCACACCCAGGCAGCCCCCAGCAGGCATGGCATGGGATGCTCGCCCAGCGTACGGCAGCCGTTGGCGCGCCAGCCAGGCCGCGGGGGCCCATCGCGAGCTAGCCCCCTCGTCCCTGCCCCTCGACGGACTGCCCAGCGTGCGAGCCAGGGGTATCACGTCATAAGGACCCTAAGCACGGGCGCCACGCCAAGGCAGCCCCCAGCAGGCACGGCATGGGCTGCTCACCGAGCGTGCGGCAGCGATGGGTGCGCCATCGAGGCCGCGGGCGCCCATCGCGAGCCAGCCCCCTCGTCCCTGCCCCTCGACTGACTGCCCAGCAAGCGAGCCAGCGGTGCCACGATGCACGGACCCTGGCCACGGGTGGCACGCCCAGGCAGCCCCCAGCAGGCACAGCATGGGATGCTCGCCAATTGTGCGGCAGCGGTGGGCAAGCAAGCCAGGCCGCGGGCACCCATCGCAAGCCAGGCCACGGGCGCCCATCGCGAGCCAGCCCCCACGTCCCTGTCCCTCGACTAAGTGCCCAGCGAGCCAGCCAGGGGGGCCGCGTCGCACGGACCCTGGGCTTGGGTGGCACGCCCAGGCAGTCCCCTGCAGGCGCGGCATGGGCTGCTCGCCGAGCGTGCGGCAGCGGTAGCCAGCCCCCTCGTCCCTGCCCCTCGACTAACTTCCCAGCGTGCGAGCCAGGGGAGCCACGTCGCACAGACCCTGGGCACAGGTGGCACTCCCTGGCAGCAACCAGCAGGCACAGCATGGGCTACTCACCCAGCGTGCGGCAGCGGTGGGAGTGCCAGCCATGCTGCGAGCGCCAGTCGCGAGCCAGCCCCCTCGTCCCTGTCCCTTGACATAGTGCAGAGCGAGCGAGCCAGGGGGGCTGCGTCGCACGGACCCTGGGCATGGGCGGCACACCCAGGTAGCCCCTAGCAGGCACGGCATGGGCTGCTCGCACAGCGTGCGGCAGCGGTAGCCAGCCCCTTCGTCCCTGCCCCTCGACTGACTGCCCTGCGTGCAAGCCAGAGGTGCCACATCGCACGGACCCTGGGCACTGGTGGCACGCCAAGGCAGCCCCCAGCAGGCACAGCATGGGATGCTCGCCCAGCGTACGGCAGCGGTGGGCGCGCCAGCCAGGCTGCGGGTGCCCATCGCGAGCCAGCCCCCTCATCCCAGCCCATCAACTGGCTGCCCAGCGTGCAAGCCAGGGTTATCACGTCACAAGGACCCTTGGCACGGGTGGCACGCCCAGGCAGCCCCCAGAAGGCACGGCATGGGCTGCTCGCCCAGCGTGCGGCAGCGGTGGGTGCGCCAGCCAGGCCTCGGGTGCCCATCGCGAGCCAGCCCCTTCGTCCCTGCCCCTCGACTGACAGCCCAGGAAGCCAGCCAGGGGTGTCATGTCGCTCGGGCCCTGGGCATGGGTGGCACGCCCAGGGTGCCCTCAGCAGGCACGGCATGGGCTGCTCGCCCACTGTGCGGCAGCGGTAGGCGTGCCAGCAAGAACGCGGGCGCCCATCGCGAGGCAGCCCCCTCGTCCCTGTACCTCGACATAGTGCCCAGCGAGCAAGCCAGGCGGGCTGTGTTGCACAGACCCTGGGAATTGGGGTCACACCCAGGCAGCCGCCAGCAGGCACGGCATGGGCTGCTCGCCCAGCATGCGGCTGTGGCAGCCAGCGCCTTCGTCCCTGCCGCTTGACTGACTGCCCAGTGTGGAAGCCAGGGGGGCCGCGTCGCGCGGACCCTGGGCACGAGTGGCACACCGAGGCAGCCCCCAGCAGGCACGGCATGGGATGCTCACCCAGCGTACGGCAGCCGTGGGCGCGCCAGTCAGGCCGCGGGCGCCCATCATGTGCCAGCCCCCTCGTCCCTGCCCCTCGACTGACTGCCCAGTGTGCGAGCCAGGGGTGTCGCGTCACAAGGACCCTGGGCACGGGTGGCGCGCCCAGGAAGCCCCCAGCAGGCACGGCATGGGCTGCTCACCGAGCGTGCAGCAGCGGTGGGTGCGCCAGCAAGCCCGCGTGCGCCCATCGCGAGCCAGCCCACTCGTTCCTGCCCCTCGACTGACTGCCCAGCAAGCGAGCCAGGGGTGCCGCATCGCAAGGACCCTGGGCATGGGTGGCACGCCTAGGCAGCACCCAGCAGGCACGGCATGGGCTGCTCGTCCAGCGTGCGGCAGCGGCGGGCGCGCCAGCCAGGCCGCGGGCGCCCATCGCGAGCCAGCCCCTTCGTTCCTGTCCATCGACATAGTGGCCAGCGAGCGAGCAAGGGGGGCAGTGTCGCACGGACCCTGGGCATGGGTGGCACGCCCAGGCAGCCCCCAGCAGGCACGGCATGGGTTGCTCGCCCAGCGTGCAGCTGCGGTAGCCAGCCCCCTCGTCCCTGCCCCTCGACTGACTGCCCAGCGTGCAAGCCAGGGGTGCCGCGTCGCACGGACCCTGGGCACTGGTGGAATGCCCAGGCAGCCCCCAGCAGGCACGGCATGGGCTGCTCGCCCACCGTGGGGCAGCGGTGGGCGAACCAGCCAGGCTGCGGGCACCCATCGCGAGCCAGCCCCCGAGTCCATGCCCCTCGACTTACTGCCCAGCGTGCGAGCCAGGGGTGCCGCGTCGCACAGACCCTGGGAATTGGTGGCATGTCCGGGCAGCCCCCTGCAGGCACGGCATGGGCTGCTTGCCCAGCGTGCGGCAGCAGCGGGCGATCCAGCCAGGTCACAGGCGCCCATCGCGAGCCAGCCCCCTCGTCCCTTCCCCTCGACTGAGTAGCCAGCGTGCGAGCCAAGGGTGCCGCGTCGCACGGACCGTGGGCACGGAAGGCAGTCCCAGGCAAGCCCCAGCAGTTACGGCATGGGCTGCTCGCACAGCGTGCAGCAGAGTTGGCCGCACCAGCCATGCCGTGGGCGCCCATCGCGAGCCAGCCCCCTCGTCCCTGCCCCTCGACTGACTGCCCAGCGTGCGAGCCAGGGGTGCCGCGTTGTACAGACCCTGGGCATTGGTGACACGTCCAGACAGCCCCCAGAAGGCACGGCATGGGCTGCTTGCCCAGCGTGCGGCAGCAGCGGGCGATCCAGCCAGGCCACAGGCGCCCATCACGAGCCAGCCCCTCGTCCCTTCCCCTCGACTGAGTAGCCAGCGTGCGAGCCAAGGGTGCCGCGTCGCACGGACCGTGGGCACGGAAGGCAGTCCCAGGCAAGCCCCAGCAGTTACGGCATGGGCTGCTCGCACAGCGTGCAGCAGAGTTGGCTGCACCAGCCATGCCGTGGGCGCCCATCGCGAGCCAGCCCCCTCGTCCCTGCCCCTCGACTGACTGCCCAGCGTGCGAGCCAGGGGTGCCGCGTTGTACAGACCCTGGGCATTGGTGACACGTCCGGGCAGCCCCCAGAAGGCACGGCATGGGCTGCTTGCCCAGCGTGCGGCAGCAGCGGGCGATCCAGCCAGGCCACAGGCGCCCATCGCGAGCCAGCCCCCTTGTCCCTTCCCCTCGACTGAGTAGCCAGCGTGCGAGCCAAGGGTGCCGCGTCGCACGGACCGTGGGCACGGAAGGCAGTCCCAGGCAAGCCCCAGCAGTTACGGCATGGACTGCTCGCACAGCGTGCAGCAGAGGAGGCCGCACCAGCCATGCCGTGGGTGCCCATCGCGAGCCAGGCCCCTCGTCCCTGCCCCTCGACTGACTGCCCAGCGTGCGAGCCAGGGGTGCCATGTTGTACAGACCCTGGGCATTGGTGACACGTCCGGGCAGCCCCCAGAAGGCATGGTGTGGGCTGCTTGCCCAGCGTGCGGCAGCAGCGGGCGATCCAGCCAGGCCACAGGCGCCCATCGCGAGCCAGCCCCCTCGTCCCTTCCCCTCGACTGAGTAGCCAGCGTGCGAGCCAAGGGTGCCGCGTCGCACGGACCGTGGGCACGGAAGGCAGTCCCAGGCAAGCCCCAGCAGTTATGGCATGGGCTGCTCGCACAGCGTGCAGCAGAGTTGGCCGCACCAGCCATGCTGTGGGCACCCATCGCGAGCCAGCCCCCGAGTCCCTGCCCCTCGACTGACTGCCCAGCATGCGAGCCAGGTGTACCGCGTCACATGGACCCTGGACACGGGTGGCATGCCCAGGCAGCCCCCAGCAGGCATGGCATGGGCTGCACACCCAGCGTGCGGCAGCAGTGGGCGCGCCAGCCAGGCTGCGGGCGCCCATCGCGATCCAGCCCCCGAGTCCCTGCCCCTCGACTGACTGCCCAGCGTGCGTGCCTGGGGTGCTGCATCGCATGGACACTGGGCATTGGTGGCACGTCCGGGCAGCCCCCAGCAGGCACGGCATGGGCTGCTCACCCAGCGTGCGGCAGCTGTGGGCGCTCTAGCCAGACCACAGGCGCCCATCGCGAGCCAGCCCCCTCATCCCGGCCCCTCGACTGACTAGCCAGCGTGCAAGCCAAGGGTGCCGCGTCGCATGGACCGTGGGCACTGGAGGCAGTCCCAGGCAAGCCCCAGCCGTTACGGCATGGGCTGCTCGCACTGCATGCAGCAGAGTTGGCCGCACCAGCCAGGCCGCGGGCGCCCATCGCGAGCTAGCCCCCACATTCCTGTCTCTCGACTAAGTGCCCAGCAAGCAAGCCAGGAGGGCCGCCTCGCACGGACCCTGGGCACGGGTGGCACGCCCAGGCAACCCCCAGCAGGCATGGCATGGGCTGCTCGCCCAGCGTGCGGCAGCGGTGGGCGCGCCAGCCAGGCCGTGGGCGCCCATCGCGAGCCAGCCCCCGAGTCCCTGCCCCTCGACTGACTGCCCAGCATGCGAGGCAGGGGTGCCGCGTCGCGCAGACTCTGGGCACGGGTGGCAGGCCACAGCTACAGTGCGGCAGCGGTGGGCTCGCCAGCCAGGCCGCGGGCGCCCATCGCGAGCCAGCCCCCACGTCCCTGTCCCTCGACTAAGTGCCCAGCGAGAGAGCCAGGGGGGCCTCGTGGCTTGGACCCTGGGCACGGGTGACACGCCCAGGCGGCCCCAAGCAGGCACGGCGTGGGCTGCTCGCCCAATGTGCGGAAGTGGTGGGCGCGCCAGCCAGGCCGCGGTCGCCCATCGCGACCAGCCCCCGATTCCCTGCCCCTCGAGTGACTGCCCAGTGTACGAGCCAGGGGTGCCACATCGGACGGACCCTGGGCACGAGTGGCATGCCCGGGCAGCCCTTAGCAGGCACGGCATTGGCTGCTCGCCCAGCCAGGCCGCGGGCGCCCATCGCGAGTCAGCCCCCGAGTCCCTGCCCCTCGAATGACTGCCCAATGTGCGAGCCAGGGGTGCCGCGTTGTACAGACCTTAGGCATGGGTGGCACGCCTGGGCAGCCCCCAGCTGGCATGGCATGGGCTGCTCGCTCAGCGCGCGGCAGCGGTGGGCGTGCCAGCCAGGCCACGGGCGCCCATCGCGAGCCAGCCCCCTCGTCCCTGCCGCTCGACTGACTGCCCATCGTGCGAGCTAGGGGTGCCGCGTCGCACGGACCCTAGCGATGGGTGGCACGCCCAGGCAGCCCCCAGCAGGCACGGCATGGGCTGCTCACCCAGCGTGCGGCAGCAGTGGGAGCGCCAGCCAGGCTGCTGTCGCCCATCGCGAGCTAGCCCCCAATTCCCTGTCCCTCGACTAAGTGCCCAGCGAGCGAGCCAGGCGGGATGCGTCGCACGGACCCTGGGCATGGGTGGCACGCCCAGGCAGCCCCCAGCAGGCATGGCATGGGCTGCTCGCCCATCATGCGGCAGCGGTTGAAGCGCCAGCCAGGCCGCGGTCACCCATCGCGAGCTAGCCCCCACGTCCATTCCCTCGACTAAGTGCCCAGCGAGCGAGCATGGGGGGCCACTTCGCACGGACCCTGGGCATGGTTGGCATGCCCAGGCAGCCCCCAGCAGGCACGGCATGGGCTGCTCGCCCAGCGTGCAGCAGCAGTGGGAGCGCCAGCCAGGCCGCGGTCGCCCATCGCGAGCTAGCCCCCAATTCCCTGTCCCTCGACTAAGTGCCCAGCGAGCGAGCCAGGGGGGCCGCGTCGCACGGACCCTGGGCACGGGTGGCACGCCCAGGCAGCCCCCAGCAGGCACGGCATGGGCTGCTCGCCCATCGTGTGGCAGCGGTTGGAGCGCCAGCCAGGCCGCGGTCGCCCATCGTGAGCTAGCCCCCACGTCCATTCCCTCGACTAAGTGCCCAGCGAGCGAGCATGGGGGGCCACTTCGCACGGACCCTGGGCATGGGTGGCATGCCCAGGCAGCCCCCAGCAGGCACGGCATGGGCTGCTCACCCAGCGTGCAGCAGCAGTGGGAGCGCCAGCCAGGCCGCGGTCGCCCATCGCGAGCTAGCCCCCAATTCCCTGTCCCTCGACTAAGTGCCCAGCGAGCGAGCCAGGGGGGCCGCGTCGCACGGACCCTGGGCATGGGTGGCACGCCCAGGCAGCCCCCAGCAGGCACGGCATGGGCTGCTCGCCCATCGTGCGGCAGCGGTTGGAGCGCCAGCCAGGCCGCGGTCGCCCATCGCGAGCTAGCCCCCACGTCCATTCCCTCGACTAAGTGCCCAGCGAGCGAGCATGGGGGGCAACGTTGCATGGACCCTGGCCACAGGTTGCATGCCCAGGCAGCCCCCAGCAGGCATGGCATGGGCTGCTCGCCCAGCATGCAGCAGCGGTGGGAGCGCCAACCAGGCCGCGGGCGGCCATCGCGAGCCAGCCCCCTCGTCCCTGCTCCTCGACTGACTGCCCAACGTGCGAGCCAGGGGTGCCATGTCACACTGACACTGGGCACGGGTTGCATCCCCAGGCAGCCCCCAGCAGGCATGGCATGGGCTGCTCGCCCAGCGTGCGGCTGCGGTGGGTGCGCCAGCCAGGCCGCGGGCGCCGATCGCGAGCCAACCCCCTCGTCCCTGCCCCTCGACTAACTACCCAACGTGCGAGCCAGGGAAGCCGCGTCACACGGACCCTGGGCACGGGTGGCACGCCCAGGAAGCCCTCATCAGGCATGGCATTGGCTGCTTGCCCAGTGTGCGGCTGCGGTGGGCGCGCCAGCCAGGCCGCGGGCGCCCATCGCGAGCCAGCCCCCTCGTCCCTGCTCCTCGACTGACTGCCCAACATGCGAGCCAGGGGTGCTGCATCGCACAGACACTGGGCACGGGTTGCACCCCCAGGCATCCCCCAGCAGGCACGGCATGGGCTGCTCGCCCAGCGTGCAGCAGCGATGGGCGTACCAGCCAGGCCGCGGGCGCCCATCGCGAGCCAGCCCCCTCCTCCCTGCCCCTCGACTGACTGCCCAGCGTGGGAGCCAGGGGTGCCACGTCGCATGGACCCTGGGCACGGGTGGCACGCCCAGGCAGCCCCCAGCAGGCACGGCATGGGCTGCACGCCCAGCGTGCGGCAGCGGTGGGCGCGCCTGCCAGGCCGCGGGCGCCCATCGCGAGCCAGCCCTCTCGTCCCTTCCCCTCGACTGACTGCCCAGCGTGCGAGCAAGGGGTGCCTCGTCGCTCTGACCCTGGGCACGGGTGGCAGGCCCAGGCAGCCCCCAGCAGGCATGGCATGGGCTGCACGCCCAGCGTGCGGCAGCGGTGGGCGAGCCAGCCAGGCCGCGGGCGCCCATCGCGGGCCAGCCCCCACGTCCCTATCCCTTGACATTGTGCCCAGTGAGTGAGCCAGGAGGCCACGTCGCACAGACCCTAGGCGCAGGTGGCACGCCCAGGCAGCCCCCAGCAGGCACGGCATGGGCTGCTCGCCCAGTGTGCGGCTGCGGCGGGCGTGCTAGCCAGGCCACATGCGCCCATCGCGAGCCAGCCCCCTCAACCTTGCCCCTCAACTGACTGCCCAGAGTGCGAGCTAGGGTTGCCACAGCAGTCGCCAGCAGGCACGGCGCCAGCCTTGCCAGGGGCGCCCCACGCGAGGCAGTCGCGAGCACGCTGTGAGGCTCAGCACATGCTGTGGGCGTTGATTTAATGGGCAAGCTGGCCTTGGCCGTGGCCCCTGGCTCTGGTGGACCCTGAGGGCTGCCATGGGGTGGCTGGACGTGCGCTGGACAGGGCAGCCAGCATGCACCATGGGCCAGGTAGAGCCGCAGCTGCCCCAGCCTGCTAGTCGCAATGCCCAGTTGCGAAATTGTTGTGAATTGACCATATTTTCATCATTGAATTGGTCCCAAAATTACTCAAATAATTCGTGGAATTCATGAGGAGTCTGCCCCTGAAGTTTGGGTTCATTTCGACTCACGGGCTATTTTTGATGATTTTTTCAATTTTCGGCTGTAGAAAATTCATTTAAAAAAATTTGGTGCCCAGAAAATTCTGAAATTCTATCTGGTGGTAGATATGATTATTCTCCATTTATGTACAAAATTTCAGCACAAAATTCCAAGTAAATAATTTTTTAGACTCATTATGACAGCTCAGAGATATATATGTTTCCTCTTGCCGGGAGTGAAATTTAATTTAAGACTCTTTAGGGGGGAGGTGGTCACCTAGCTTGCTGGGTGCCAACAGGCCATGCATGCCTCCCCCCCTGCCCATGCCATGCACGCTGGGTTGCCCAAGCGCAGCGCGCATGGCATGGGCAGGGCAGCTTGCTGCCTTGCCCATCCAGCCGGTGGTGCGTGGCTGTGGCGGCCACCACCGCCGGCAGGTAGGCGGCCAGCGACGTCGGCCGAAGAGTGTGGGATGCCTGATCAGTAGCCAACGGAGTGGGGAAAACGTGGGAAACGAAATCCGCTAAATTGTGGGCAACGAAATGAGAAAAATCGTGGGATAATGAGCTGGGATGTGGCTACACACGCTCGACGGTGTGGGCGGCGAAGCTAACGATGATGCATGCTACACGAGGGCCAAATTGCTGGGGGGATTTTGAGCATGCGGAGTGCTTCGTCGCAGGCCCTCGATGCGGCGGATGCGGGGCTGGATCCTGACGCCCAGGCTTGCCTCGGCGGACTCGTTGTGCAGCGTGATCGGCGACATGATCGTCGGCCGTTAGCAACGAGCGAGCCACACGGCAAGCCTGGGCAAGGCGTGACACCCCTGCTGCCAAGGCCTCATCGGTGGGAAAAACGTGGGCAATGAAATGAGAAAAATCATGGGATAATGAGCTAGGATGTGGCTAGAAAAACTCGACGGTGTGGGCAGCGAAGCTAACGATGATGCATGCCACACGAGGGCCAAATCGCTGGGGGGATTTCGAGCATGCGGAGTGCTTCGTCACAGGCCCTCGAGGCGGCGGACGCGGGGTTGGATCCCGACGCTCTGGCTTGCCTAGGTAAACTCGTTGTGCAGCGCGATCGGCGACACGATCGTCGGCCGTTAGCAACGAGCGAGCCACACGGCCAGCCTGGGCAAGGCGTGACACCCCTGCTGCCAAGCCCTCATCGGTGGGAAAAACGTGGGCAATGAAATGAGAGAAATTGTCGGATAATGAGCTGGGATGTGGCTAGACAAACTCGACGGTGTGGGCAGCGAAGCTAACGATGATGCATGCTACGCGAGGGCCAAATTGGCTGGGGGGATTTTGAGCATGCGGAGTGCTTTGTCGCAGGCCCTCGAGGCGGCGGATGCGGGGCTGGATCCCGACGCCCAGGCTTGCCTAGGCGGACTCGTTGCGCAGCGCAATCGACGACACGATCGTCGACCGTTAGCAATGAGCGAGCCACACGGCCAGCTGGGCAAGGCGTGACACCCCCTGCTGCCAAGGCCTCATCGGTGGAAAAACGTGGGCAACGAAATGAGAAAAATCTGGGATAATGAGCTGGGATGTGGCTACACAAGCTCGATGGTGTGGGCTGCGAACCTAACGATGATGCATGCTATGCGAGGGCCAAATCGCTGGGGGGATTTTGAGCATGCGGAGTGCTT
>JAJFZO010000864.1:35000-42500 GCA_021397835.1 Moringa oleifera
GATCATTGTCGAAAACTCGCTCAGCGAAACGACCCGTGAACACGTTGTAAACACACTGGTGGGGCGGAGGGCTCTCGAGCCCCTCGTCCCGCCTCGTGCGGCAAGGGTGCGCGGGCTGGCGATCGTGTCGTCCCTAAACGATGACTAAAATGACTCTCGGCAACGGATATATCAGCTCTTGCATCGATGAAGAACGTAGTGAAATGCGATACTTGGTGTGAATTGCAGAATCCCATGAACCATCGAGTTTTTGAACGCAAGTTGCGCTCGAATCCATCAGGCCGAGGGCACGTTTGCCTGGGTGTCAAGCACCGTCGCCCTCGACCCCCCCGCATCCCTTCGGGGAGGGGAGGGACCATTGCGAGGCGGATGTTGGCCTTCCATCCACCTCTGGCTCGCAGTTGACCTAAAAAACAGTCTCGAGCAACGCCGCATCACGGCTTGGCGGTGGTAGAGAAAGCCTCGTGCTCACTCGTGCGCGTGTCGCTCGCTTTCGGCTCGCGGACCCAACGATCAATCGATCGAGATGCGACCCCAGGTCAGGCGAGCGAACCAGGGGAGCCACGTCGCATGGACTCTGGGCACGGGAGGCATGCCCAGGCAGCCCCCAGCAGGCACGGCATGGGCCAAGTGCCCAGCGTGCGGCAAAGGTGGGGGCGCCAGCGAGGCCACGGGCGCCCATCACGAGCCAGCCCCCTCGTACCTTTCCCTCGACTAAGTGCCCAGCGAGAGAGCTAGGGGAGCCATGTCGCAAGGACTCTGGGCATGGGAGGCATGCCCAGGCAGCCCCCAGCAGGCACGGCATGGGCCAAGTGCCCAGCTTGCAGCAGCAGTGGGCGCGCCAGCCAGGCCACAGGCGCCCATCGCGAGCCGGCCCCCACGTCCCTTTCCCTCGACTAAGTGCCCAGTGAGCGAGCCAGGAGAGCCGCGTCGCACAGACCCTGGGCACAGGAGGCATGCCCAGGCAGCCCCCAGCAGGCACGGCATGGGCCAAGTGCCCAGCGTGCAGCAGCAGTGGGCGCGCCAGCGAGGCCACAGGCACCCATCGCGAGCCAGCCCCCTTGTCCCTGTCCCTCGACTAAGTGCCCAGCAACCAAGCCAGGGGAGCCATGTCGCATGGACCCTGGGCATGGGAGGCATGCCCCAGCAGCCCCCAGACCGTACGGCATGGGCCGAGTGCCCAGTGTGCGGTAGAGGTGGGCGCGCCAGCCAAGCGACGGGCACCCTTCGCGAGCCATCCCCCTCGTCCCTGTCCCTCGACTAAGTGCCCAGCGAACGAGCCAGGGGAGCCGCGTCGCACAGACCCTGGGCACGGAAGGCATGCCCAGGCAGCCCCAAGTATGCACGGCATGGGCCAAGTGCCCAGCGTGCGGCAGCGGTGGGCGCGCTAGCCAGGCCACGGGCGCCCATCGCGAGCCAGCCCCCTCGTCCCTGTCCCTCGACTAAGTGCCCAGCGACCGTGCCAGGGGAGCCGCGTCGCATGAACATTGGGCATGGGAGGCATGCCCCAGCAGCCCCTAGCAGGCACGGCATGGCCCAAGTGCCCAGCGTGTGGCAGAGGTGGGCGCGCCAGCCAGGCCAAAGTCGCCCATCGTGAGCCAGCCCCCTCGTCCCTGTCCCTCGACTAAGTGCCCAGCGAGCAAGCCAGGGGAGCCATGTCGCACGGACTCTGGGCAGGGGAGGCATGCCCAGGGAGCCCCCAGCAGGTACGGCATGGGCCAAGTGCCCCGCGTGCGCAGCGGTGGGAGCGCCAGCGAGGCCACAGGCGCCCATCTCGAGCCAGCCCCCTCGTCCCTGTCCCTCAACTAAGTGCCCAGCGAGCGAGCTAGGGGAGCCGTGTTGCATGGATCCTCGGCATGGGAGGCATGCCCAGGCAGCCCCCAGAAGGCACGGCATGGGCCAAGTGCCCAGCGTGCGGCAGCGGTGGGCGCGCCAGCCAGGCCACGGGCGCCCATCGCGAGCCAGCCCCCTCGTCCCTGTCCCTCGACTATGTGCCCAGTGAGCGAGCCAGGGGAGCCGCGTCGCATAGACCCTGGGCACGGGAGGCATGCCCCAGCAGCCCCCAGCAGGCACGGCATGGGCCAAGTGCCCAGCGTGCAGCAGCAGTGGGCGCGCCAGCCAGGCCACAGGCGCCCATCTCGAGCCAGCCCCCTCGTTCCTGTCCCTCGACTAAGTGCTCAGCGAGCGAGCCAGGGGAGCCGCATCACACGGACCCTTGGAACTGTAGGCATGCCCCAGCAACCCCAAGCAGGCACGGCATGGGCCAAGTGCCCAGCGTGCGGTAGAGGTGAGTGCGCAAGCCAGGCGACTGGTGCCCTTCTCGAGCCAGCCAGGCGACTGGCGCCCTTCGCGTGCCAGCCCCCTCGTTCCTGTCCCTCGACTAAGTGCCCAGCGAGCGAGCCAGGGGAGCCGTGTCACACAGATCCTGGGCATGGGAGGCATGCACAGGAAGCCCCCAGTATGCACGGCATCGGCCAAGTGCCTAGCGTGCGGCAGCGGTGGGCGCGCCAGCAAGGCCACGGGCGCCCATCGCGAGCCAGCCCCCTCGTCCCTGTCCCTCGACTAAGTGCCCAGTGAACAAGCCAGGGGAGCGTCATCGCAAAGACCCTGGGCACGGGAGGCATACCCAGGCAGCTCCCAGTATGCACGGCATTGGTCAAGTGGCATACGTGCGGCAGCACTGGGCGCGCCAGCAAGGGCACGGGCCATCGCGAGCCAGCCTCCTCCTCCGTGTGCCTCGACTAAGTGCCCAGCGAGTGAGCCAGGGGAGCCGCGTCGCATGGATGCTTGGCATGGGAGGCATACCCCAGCAGCCCCCAGCAGGCACGGCATGGGCCAAGTGCCCAGCGTGCGGTAGAGGTGGGCGCGCAAGCCAGGCCACAGACGCCCATCGCGAGCCAGCCCCCTCGTCTCTGTCCCTCGACTAAGTGCCCAGTGAGCAAGCCAGGGGAGCCACGTCGCATGGACTCTGGGCGTGGGAGGCATGCCCAGGCAGCTCCCAGCAGGTACGGCATAGGCCAAGTGCCCAGCGTGCGCAGCGGTGGGCGCGCCAGCGAGGCCACAGGCGCTCATCGCGAGCCAGCCCCCTCGTTCCTGTCCCTCAACTAAGTGCCCAGCGAGCGAGCCAGGGGAGCCATGTTGCATGGATCCTGGCACAGGAGGCATGCCCAGGCAGCCACCAGAAGGCATGGCATGGGCCAAGTGCCCAGCATGTGGCAGCGGTGGGCGCGCCAGCTAGGCCACAGGCGCCCATCGCGAGCCAGCCCCCTCGTCCCTGTCCCTCGACTAAGTGCCCAGCGAGCGAGCCAGGGGAGCCATGTCGCATGGACCCTGGGATAGGGAAGCATGCCTCGGCAGCCCCCAGCAGGCATGGCATGGGCCAAGTGCCCAGCGTGCTGTAGAGGTGAGGGCGCCAGCCAGGCGACGGGCGCCCTTCGCAAGCTAGCCCCCTCGTCCATGTCCCTCGACTAAGTGCCCAGCGAACGACCCAGTGGAGCCGCGTCGCACAGACCCTGGGCACGGGAGGCATGCCCAGGGAGCCCCTAGTATGCACGGCATTGGCCAAGTGGCTTACGTGAGGCAGGGGTGGGCGTGCCAGCCAGGCCACGGGCGCCCATAGCGAGCCAGCCTCCTCGTCCCTCTCCCTCGACTAAGTGCCCAGCGAGCGAGCCAGGGGATCCGCGTCGCACAGATCCTGAGCACGGGAGGCATGCACAGGAAGCCCCCAGTATGCACAGCATGGGCCAAGTGCCCAGCGTGCAGCAGCGGTGGTCGCGCCAGCCAGGCCACGGGCGCCCATCGCGAGCCAACCCCCTCGACCCTGTCCCTCGACTAAGTACGCAGCGAGCGAGCCAGGGGAGCCACATCGCATGGACCCAGGGTATGAGAGGCATACCCAGGCAGCCTCCAGCAGGCACGGCATGGCCCAAGTGCCCAGCATGCGGCAGCGGTGGTCGCGCCAGCCAGGCCGCAGGCTCCCATCGCGAGCCAGCCCCCTGGTTCCTGTCCCTCGACTAAGTGCCCAGCGAGTGAGCCAGGAGAGCCACATCGCAAGGACCCTAGGAATGAGAGGCATGCCCAAGCAGCCTCCAGCAGGCATGGCATGGGCCAAGTGCCCAGCATGCGGCAGCGGTGGGCGCACCAGCCAAGCCACGGGCTCCCAACGCGAGCCAGCCCCCTGGTTCCTGTCCCTCGACTAACTGCCCAGCGTGCTGTAGAGGTGAGGGCGCCAGCCAGGCGACGGGCGCCCTTCGCAAGCTAGCCCCCTCGTCCATGTCCCTCGACTAAGTGCCTAGCGAACGACCCAGGGGAGCCGCGTCGCACAGACCCTGGGCACGGGAGGCATGCCCAGGGAGCCCCCAGTATGCACGGCATTGGCCAAGTGGCTTACGTGCGGCAGGGGTGGGCGCGCCAGCCAGGCCACGGGCGCCCATAGCGAGCCAGCCTCCTCATCCCTCTCCCTCGACTAAGTGCCCAGCAAGCGAGCCAGGGGATCCACATCGCAAAGATCCTGGGCACGGGACGCATGCACAGGAAGCCCCCAGTATGCACAGCATGGGCCAAGAGCCCAGCGTGTGGCAGCGGTAGGCAAGCCAGCCAGGCCACGGGCGCCCATCGCTAGCCAGCCCCCTCGACCCTGTCCCTCGACTAAGTACGCAGCGAGTGAGCCAGGGGAGCCACATCGCATGGACCCAGGGCATGTGAGGCATACCCAGGCAGCCTCCAGCAGGCACGGCATGGGCCAAGTGCCCAGCATGCGGCAGCGGTGGGCGCACCAGCCAAGCCACGGTCTCCCATCGCGAGCCAGCCCCCTGGTCCCTGTCCCTCGACTAAGTGCCCAGCGAGCGAGCCAGGGGAGCCGTGTCGCAGAGACCCTGGGCACGGAAGGCAAGCCCAGGCAGCCCCCAGCAGGCTCGGCATGGGCCAAGTGCCCAGCGTGCGGCAGAGGTAGGCGCGCCAGCTAGGCCACAGGCGTCCATCCCGAGCCAGCCCCCTCGTCCCTGTCCCTCGACTAAGTGCCCAGCGATCGAGCCAGGGGAGCCATGTCGCATAGACCCTGGGCACGGCAGGCATGCCCCGGCAGCCCCCAGCAGGCACGGCATGGGCCAAGTGCCCTGGTGCGGCAGCGGTAGGCGCACCAGCAAGGCCAAGGGCTCTCATCGCGAGCCAGCCCCCTCGTCCCTGTCCCTCGACGTAGTGCCCAGAGAGCTAGCCACGGTGGCCGCGTCGCACGGACCCTGGGCACAGGTGGCATGCCCAGGCAGCCCCTAGAAAGGCACGGCATAGGCTGCTCGCCCAGCGTTCGGCAGCGGTGGATGCGCCAGCCAGCCCGCGGGCGCCCATCGCGAGCCAGCCCCCACGTCCCTGTCCCTTGACTAAGTATCCAGCGAGCGAGCCAGGGGGACCGTGTCGCATGGACCTTGGGCACGGGTGGCACGCCCAGACGGACCCCAGCAGGCACGGCATGGGCTGCTCGCCCAGCGTGCGGCAGCGGTGGGCGCGCCAGCCAGGCCGCGGGCGCCCATCGCGAGCCAGCCCCCACGTCCCTGTCCCTGGACTGACTGCCCAGCGTGCGAGCCAGGGGTGCCACAGCAGTCGCCAAAAGGCACGACGCCAACCTTGCCAGGGGTGCCCCAGGCGAGCCAGCCGCGAGCACGCTGTGAGGCTCAGCACATGCTGTAGGCGTTGATTTCATGGGCAAGCTGGCCTTGGCCGTGGCCCCTGGCTCTGGTGGACTCTGAGGGCGGACTTGGGGTGGCTGGACGTGCGCTGGACAGGACAGCGAGCATGCACCGTGGGCCAGGCAGAGGTACAGCTGCCCCAGCTTGCTGGCCGCAATGCCCTGTTGCGAAATTGTTATGAATTGACCATCTTTTCATCATGGAATTGGTCCCGAAATGACTCAAATAATTCATGTAATTCATGAGGAGTCTACCCCTGATGTTTGGGATCATTTCGACTCACGGGCTATTTTTGATGATTTTTTCAATTTTCAATTGTAAAAATTTCATTAAAAAAAAATTTTGTGCCCAGAAAATTTTGAAATTTTTTCTGGTGGTAGATATGATTATTCTTCATTTATGTACAAAATTTCAACTTAAAATTCCAAGTAAATAATTTTTTAGACCAATTATGACGGCTCAGACATATTGATGTTTCCTCCTGCCGGGAGTGAAATTTTATTTAAGACTCTTTAGGGGGGAGGTGGTCACCTAGCTTGCTGGGTGCCAACAGGCCATGCATGCCTCCCCCCCTGCCCATCCCACTTGGGCAGGCACTGGGCTTGGGCAACCCAACGTGCATGGCATGGGCAGGGCGGCTGGCGACGTCAGCCGAAGAGTGTGGGACGCTCGATCAGTAGCCAACGGAGTGGGGAAAATGTGGGAAATGAAATCCGCTAAATTGTGGGCAACGAAATGAGAAAAATCGTGGGATAATGAATTGGATGTGGCTACAAAAGCTCGACGGTGTGGGCAGCAAAGCTAACGATGATGCATGCTATGCGCGTGCCAAATCGCTGGGGGGCTTTCTAGCATGCGGCGTGCTTCGTCGCAGGCCATCAAGGCGGCGGATGCGGGGCTGGATCCCGATGCCCAGGCTTGCCTAGGCGGACTCGTTGTGCAGTGCGATTGATGACACGATCGTCGGCCGTTAGCAATGAGCAAGCCACATGGCCAGCCTTGGCAAGGCGTGACACCCCTGCTGCCAAGGCCTCATCGATGGGAAAAACGTGGCCAACGAAAGGAGAAAAATCATGGGATAATGAGCAGGGATGTGGCCACACAAGCTCGACGGTGTGGGCGGCGAAGCTAACGATAATGCATGCTACGCGAGGGCCAAACTGCTGGGGGGATTTTAAGCATGCGGAGTGCTTCGTCGCAGGCCCTCGAGGTGGTGGATGCGGGGCAGGATCCCGACGCCCAGGCTTGCCTTGGCGGACTCGTTGCGCAGCTTGATCGATGACATGATCGTCAACCGTTAGCAATGAGCGAGCCACACGGCCAGCCTGGGCAAGGCGTGACACCCCTGCTACCAAGGCCTCATTGGTGGGAAAAACGTGGGCAATGAAATGAGAAAAATTGTGGGATAATAAGCTGGGATGTGGCTACACAAGCTCGACGGTGTGGGCGACGATGCTAACGATGATGCATGCTACGCGAGGGCTAAATCATTGGGGGGAATTTTGAGCATACAGAGTGCTTCGTCGCAGGCTCTCGAGGTGGTGGACATGGGGTTGGATCCCGACGCTCAGGCTTGCCTAGGCGGACTCGTTGCACAGCGCGATCAACGACACGATCGTCGGCCGTTAGCAATGAGCGAGCCACACGGCCAGCCTGGGCACCCCTACTGCCAAGGCCTCATCGGTGGAAAAAACGTGGGCAACGAAGTGAGAATAATCATGGGATAATGAGATGGGATATGGCTCGACAAGCTCAATGGTGTGGGCGGCGAAGCTAACGATGATGGATGCTACGTGAGGGCCAAATTGTTAGGGGGATT
>JAJFZO010000864.1:50000-65000 GCA_021397835.1 Moringa oleifera
CATCCCCCTCGTCCCTGTCCCTCGGCTTAGTGCCCAGCGAGTGAGCTAGGGGAGCCGCGTCGCACGGACTCTGGGCATGGGAGGCATTCCAAGGAAGCCCCCAGTAGGCACGGCATGGGCCAAGTGCCCACCATGCGGCAGAGGAGGGCGCGCCAGCCAGGCCACGGGCGCCCATCGCGAGCCAGCCCCCTCGTCCCTGTCCCTCCACTAAGGGCCAAGCGAGCAAGCCAGGGGAGTGGTGTTGCACGGACCCTGGGACTGGGAGGCATGTCCACGCAGCCCCCAGCAGGTACGGCATGGGCCAAGTGCCCAGCTTGCTGCAGCGGTTGGCGCGCCAGCCAGGCCGCGGGCGCCCATCGCGAGCCAGCCCCCACGTCCCTGTCCCTCGACGTAGTGCCCAGCAAGCGAGCCAGCTGTGCCGTGTCGCATGGACCCTGGGCACGGGTAGCACGCCCAGGCAGCCCATAGCAGGCACGGCTTGGGCTGCTCGCCCAGCGTGCGGCAGCGGTGGGCGTACCAGCCAGGCCGCGGGCGCCCATCACGAGCCAGCCCCCACGTCCTGGTCCCTCGACGTAGTGCCCGGCGAGCGAGCCAGGAGGGCCGCATCGCACAGACCCTGGGCATGGGTGGCACGCCCAGGCAGCCCCCAGCAGGGACGGCATGGGCTGCTCGCCCAGCGTGTGGCAGCGATTGGCACGCTAGCCAGGCCGCGGGCGCCCATCGTGAGCCAGCCCCACGTCCCTGTCCCTCGACGTACTGCCCAGTGAGCGAGCCAGGGGGGCCGCGTCGCACGGACCCTGGGCACGGGTGGCACACCCAGGCAGGCCCCAGCAGGCATGGCCTGGGCTGCTTGCCCAGCCTGCGGCAGCGATGAGCGCGCCAGCCATGCCGCTGGCTCCCATTGCGAGCCAGCCCCCACGTCCCTGTCCCTCGACTAAGTGCTCAGCGAGCGAGCCAGGAGGGCCAGGTTGCACGGACCCTGGGCACGGGAGGCATGCCCAGGCAGCCCCAAGCAGGCACGGCATGGGCTGCTCGCCCAGCGTGCGGTAGCGGTGGGCGCGCCAGCCAGGCCGTGGGCGCCCATCGTGAGCCAGCCCCCACGTCCCTGTCCCTCGACGTAGTGCCCAGTGAGCGAGCCAGCTGTACCATGTCGCACGGAGCCTGGGCATGGGTGGCACACCCAGGCAGCCCCCAGCAGGCACGGCATGGGCTGCTCGCCCAGCGTGCGGCAGCAGTGAGCGCGCCAGTCAGGCCGCCGGCGCCCATCGCGAGCCAGCCCCCACGTCCTTGTCCCTCGACTAAGTGCTCAGCGAGCGAGCCAGGGGAGCCGCGTTGCATGGACCCTTGGCATGAGAGGCATGCCCAGGCAGCCCCCAGCAGGCACGGCAAGGGATACGTGCCCAGTGTACGGCAGCGGTGGGCGCGGCAGCCAGGCCGAGGGCGCCCATCGCGAGCCAGCCCTGACGTCCCTGTCCCTCGACGTAGTGCCCAGCGAGCGAGCCAGCTGTGCAGCGTCGCATGGAGCCTAGGCACAGGTGGCACACCCAGGCAGCCCCCAGCAGCCACGGCATGGGCTGCTTGCCGAGCGTGCGGCAGCGATGGGCGCGCCGGCCAGGCCGCAGGCGCCCATCTCGAGTCAGCCCCGACGTCCCCGTCCCTCGACCAAGTGCCCAGCGAGCGAGCCTGAGGGGCCGCATCGCACAGACCCTGGGCGCGGGTGGCACGCCGAGGAAGCCCCCAGCAGACATGGCCTGGGCTGCTCGCCCAGCGTGCGGCAGCTGTGGGCTCGCCAGCCAGGCCGCAGACACCCATCGCGTGCCAGCCCCCACGTCCCTGCCCCTCGACGTAGTGCCCAGCGAGCGGGCCATGGTGGCTGCGTCTCACGGACACTGGGCATGGGTGGCATGCCCAGGAAGCCCCCAGCAGGCACGGCATGGGCTGCTCGCCCAGCGTGCGGCAGCGGTGGGCGTGCCATTCAGGCCGCGAGCGCCCATCGCGAGCCAGCCCCCACGTCCCTGTCCCTCGATGTAGCGCCCAGCGAGCGAGCCAGCTGTGTCGCGTCGCACGGAGCCTGGGCACTGGTGGCACGCCCAGGCAGCCCCCAGCAGGCACGGCATGGGCTGCTTGCCCAGCGTGCGGCAGCGGTGCGCGCACCGGCCAGGCTGCGGGCGCCCTTCGCTAGCCAGCCCCCTCGTCCCAGCCCCTCGACTGGCTGCCCAGCGTGCGAGCCAGGGGTGCCATGTCGCATGGACCCTGGGCACAGGTGGCACACCCAGGAAGCCCCAAGCAGGCACGGCATGGGCTGCTCGCCGAGCGTGCGGCAGTGGTGGGCGAGCCTGCCAGGCCGCGGGCGCCCATCGGGAGCCAGCCCCCTCATCCCTGTCCCTCGACTAGGTGCCCAGTGAGCGAGCCTGGGGAGCCATGTTGCACGGACCCTAGGCACGGGAGGCATGCCCCGGCATCCCCCAGCAGGCACGGCATGGGCGAGCCAACCAGGACGCGGGCGCCCATCGCGAGCCAGCACCCTCGTCCCTGCCCCTCGACTGACTGCACAGCGTGCGAGCCAGGGGTGCCGCGTCACACAGACCCTGGGCACGGGTAGCGAGCCAGGGGTGCCGCGTCACACAGACCCTGGGCACGGGCAGCCACCAGCAGGCGCGGCATGGGCTGCTCGGCCAATGGGCAGCAGCGGTGGGCGCGCCAGCCAGGCAGCGGGCGCCCATCGCGAGCCAGCCCCCTCGTCCCTGCCCCTTGACTGACTGCCCACTGTGCGAGCCGGAGGTGCCATGTCGCACGGACCCTGGGTAGGGGTGGCACGCCCATCCAGCCCCCAGCAGGCATGGCATGGGCTACTCGCCCAGCGTGCGGCAGCGGTTGGCGCGCCAGTCAGGCCGATTGCGCCAATGGCGAGCCAGCCCCCTCGTCCCTCCTCTCGATTGACTCCCTAGCGTGCAAGCCAGGGGTGCCGCTTCGCAAGGACCCTGGTCATGGGTGGCATGCCCAGCCAGCCCCCAGCAGGCACGGCATGGGCTGCTCGCCGAGCGTGCGGCAGTGGTGGGCGAGCCTGCCAGGCCGCGGGCGCCCATCGGGAGCCAGCCCCCTCGTCCCTGTCCCTCGACTAGGTGCCCAGTGAGCGAGCCTGGGGAGCCATGTTGCACGGACCCTAGGCACGGGAGGCATGCCCCGGCATCCCCCAGCAGGCACGGCATGGGCGAGCCAACCAGGACGCGGGCGCCCATCGCGAGCCAGCACCCTCGTCCCTGCCCCTCGACTGACTGCACAGCGTGCGAGCCAGGGGTGCCGCGTCACACAGACCCTGGGCACGGGTAGCGAGCCAGGGGTGCCGCGTCACACAGACCCTGGGCACGGGCAGCCACCAGCAGGCGCGGCATGGGCTGCTCGGCCAATGGGCAGCAGCGGTGGGCGCGCCAGCCAGGCAGCGGGCGCCCATCGCGAGCCAGCCCCCTCGTCCCTGCCCCTTGACTGACTGCCCACTGTGCGAGCCGGAGGTGCCATGTCGCACGGACCCTGGGTAGGGGTGGCACGCCCATCCAGCCCCCAGCAGGCATGGCATGGGCTACTCGCCCAGCGTGCGGCAGCGGTTGGCGCGCCAGTCAGGCCGATTGCGCCAATGGCGAGCCAGCCCCCTCGTCCCTCCTCTCGATTGACTCCCTAGCGTGCAAGCCAGGGGTGCCGCTTCGCAAGGACCCTGGTCATGGGTGGCATGCCCAGCCAGCCCCCAGCAGGCACGGCATGGGCTGCTCGTCGAGCGTGCGGCAGTGGTGGGCGAGCCTGCCAGGCCGCGGGCGCCCATCGGGAGCCAGCCCCCTCGTCCCTGTCCCTCGACTAGGTGCCCAGTGAGCGAGCCTGGGGAGCCATGTTGCACGGACCCTAGGCACGGGAGGCATGCCCCGGCATCCCCCAGCAGGCACGGCATGGGCTGCTCGCCCAGCGAGCGGCAGCGGTGGGCGCGCCAGCCTGGCCGCGGGAGCCAATAGCGAGCCAGCCCCCTTGTCCCTGCCCCTCGACTGACTGCTCAGCGTGGGAGCCAGGGCTGCGGCATCGCACGGACCCTGGCCACGGGTGGCATGCCTAAGCAGCCCCCAGCACGCACGACATGGGCTGCTCGCCCAGCGTGCGGCAGCGGTGAGTGCGCCAAAGAGGCCGCAAGCGCCAATAGCGAGGCAGCCTCCTTGTCCCTGCCTCTCGACTGACTTCCCAGCGTGCGAGCCAGGGGTGCTGTGTCGCACAGACCCTGGGAATGGGTGGCATGCCAAGGCAGGCCCCAGCAGGCACGACATGGGCTGCTCGGCCAGCGTGCGGCAGCAGTGGGGGCGCCATCCAGGCCGCGGGCGCCCATCACGAGCCAGCCCACTCGACCCTGCCCCTCGACTGACTGCCCAGCGTTCAAGCCAGGGTTGCCGCGTCGCACAGACCCTGGGCATAGGTGGCACGCCCAGGCAGCCCCCAGTGGGGACGGCATGGTCCGCTCGCCCAGTGCCCAGCAGCGGTGGGCGCACCAGCCAGGCCGCGGGCGCCCTTCGCGAACCAGCCCCCACGTCCCAGTCGCTCGACATAGTGCCCAGCGAGCGAGCCAGGGGTGCCACGTTGCACGGATCGTGGGCACGAGTGGCATGTCCAGGCAGCCCCCAGCAGGCACAGCATGGGCTGCTCGCCCAGCGTGCGGCAGTGGTGGGCGCGCCAGCCAGGCCGCGGACGCCAATAGCGAGAGAGCCCCCTCGTCCCTGCCCCTCGACTGACTGCCCAGCGTGCGAGCAAGGGGTGCGGTCTCGCACGGACCCTGGCCACGGGTGGCATGCCTAGGCAGCCCCCAGCAGGCACGGCATGGGCTGCTCGCCGAGTGTGCAGCAGCGGTGGTTTTGCCAGAGAGGCCGCAAGCACCAATAGCGAGCAAGCCCCCTCGTCCCTACCCCTCGACTGACTGCCCAGCGTGCGAGCCAGGTGTCCCGTGTCACACCGACCCTGGGAATGGGTGGCATGCCCAGGCAGCCCCTAGCAGGCATGGCATGGGCTGCTCACCAAGCGTGCGGCAGCGTTGGGCGCGCCAGCCAGGCCGCGGGCGCCAATAGCGAGCCAGCCCCCTCGTCCCTGCCCCTCGACTGACTGCTCAGCGTGCGAGCCACGGGTGCAGTGTTGCACGGACCCTGGCCATAGGTGGCATGCCTAGGCAGCCGCCAGCAGGCACGGCATGGGCTGCTCGCCCAGCGTGCAGCAGCGGTGGGTGCACCAGAGAGGCCGCGAGCGCCAATAGCGGGCCAGCCCCCTCGTCCCTGCCCCTCGACTGACTGCCCAGCGTGCGAGCCATGGGTGCGGTGTCGCACGGACCCTGGGAATGGGTGGCATGCCCAGGCTGCCCCCAGCAGGCATGGCATGGGCTGCTCGCCCATCATGCAGCAGCGGTGGGCGCGCCATCCAGGCCACGGGCGCCCATCGCGAGCTAGCCGCCTCGTCCTTGCCCCACGACTGACTGCTCAGCGTGCGAGCCAGGCGTGCCACATCGCACGGACCCTGGCCACGGGTGGCATGCCCAGGCAGCCCCCAGCAGGCAAGGCATGGGCTGCACGCCCACCGTGCGGCAGCGGTGGGCGCGCCAGCAAGGCCGTGGGTGCCCACTGCAAGCCAGCCCGTCCCTGTCCCTCGACTAAGTGCCCAGCGAATGAGCCAGGGGAGCTGCATCGCATGGACCCTAGGCATAGGAGGCATGCCCAGGTAACCTCCAGCAGGCACGGAATGGGCTGCTCGCCCGGTGTACGGCTGCAGTGCGCGCGCCAGCCAGGCCGTGGGCGCCCATAGCGAGCCAGCCCCGTCGTCCCTGCCCCTCGACTGACTGCCCAGCGTGCGAGCCAGGGGTGCCGCGTCGCACGGACTCTTGGCATGGGAGGCATGCCCAGGCAGTCCCCATCAGGCACAGCATGGGCCAAGTGCCCGGCGTGCGGCAGAGGAGGGCGCGCTAGCCAGGCCACAGGCGCCCTTTGCGAGCAAGCCCCCTCGTCCCTGTCCCTCGACTATGTGCCCAGCGAGCGAGCCAGCGGGGCCGCGTCGCACGGACCCTGGGCACGGTTTGCATGTCCAGGCTGCCCCCAGCAGGTACGGCATGGGCTGCTTGCCCTCCATGCGGCAGCGGTGGGGGAACCAGCCAGGCCGCGGGTGCCCATCGCGAGCCAGCCCCCACGTCCCTGTCCCTCGATGTAGTGCCCAGCGAGCGAGCCAGGGGGGCCACATCGCATGGACCCTGGGCACGATTGGCACGCCAAGGCAGCCCCCAGCAGGCACGGCATGGGCTGCTTGCCCAGCGTGCGGCAGCGGTGGGCGCTCCAGCCAGGCCGCGGGCGCCAATAGCCAGCCAGCCCACTCGTCCCTGCCCCTCGACTGACTGCCCAGCGTGTGAGCCTGGGGTGCCGCGTCACACCGATCCTGGCCACGGGTGGCACGCCTAGGCAGCCTCCAGCAGGCATGGCATGGGCGGCTTGCCCAGCGAGCGGCAGCGGTGGGCGCGCCAGCCAGGCCGCGGGCGCCAATAGCAAGCCAGCCCCCTCGTCCCTGCCCCTCGACTGACTGCCCAGCGTGCGAGCAAGGGGTGCCATGTTGCATGGACCCTGGGCATGGCTGGCACACCCAGGCAGCCCCCAGCAGGCATGGCATCAGCTGCTCGCCCAGTGTATGGCAGCGGTGGGCGCGCCAGCAAGGCCTCGGGCGCCCATCGCGAGCCAACCCTTCCCTGTCCCTCGACGAAGTGCCCAGCGAGTGAGCCAGGGGGGCTGAGTCGCACGGACCCTGGGCACGGGTGGCATGCCCAGGCAGCCCCCAGCAGGCATGGCATGGGCTGCTCGCCCAGTGTGCGGCTGCGGTTGGCACGCCAGCCAGGCTGCGGGCGCCCATCGCAAGCCAGCCCGTCCCTGTCCCTCGACTAAGTGCCCAGTGAGCGAGCCAGGGGGGCTGAGTCGCACGGACCCTGGGCACGGGCAGCATGCCCAGGCAGCCCCCAGCAGGCACGGCATGGGATGCTCGCCCAGCATGCGGCTGCGGTGGGCGTGCCAGCCAGGCCGCGGGCACCCATCGCAAGCCAGCCCGTCCCTCTCCCTGGACTGAGTGCCCAACGTGCGAGCCAGGGGTGCAGCGTCGCATGGACCCTGGCCACGGGTGGCATGCCGAGGCAGCCGCTAGCAGGCACGGCATGGGCTGCACGCCGAGCGTGCATCAGCGGTGGGCGCGCGAGACAAGCCGCAGGCGCCCATCGCGAGCTAGCCCCCTCGTCCCTGTTCCTCGACAAAGTGCCCAGCGAGCGATCCTGGGGAGCCTCGTCGCACAGACCCTTGGCAAGAGAGGCATTCTCCAGAATCCCCCAGCAGGCACGGCATGGGACAAGTGCCCAGCGTGCGGTAGAGGTGGGCGCGCCAGCCTGGCTACGGGCAACCATCGTGAGCCAGTCCCCTCGTCCCTGTCCCTCGACTAAGTGCCCAGCGAGCGAGCCAAGGGGGCTGCGTCATATGGTCCCTGGGCACGGTTTGCACACCCAGGCAGCCCCCAGCAGGCACGGCATGGGCTGCTCGCCCAGCTAGCGGCAGCGGTGGGCGCGCCAGCCAGGCCGCGGGCTCCCATCGTGAGCCATCCCCCACGTCCCTGTCCCTCGACTAAGTTCTCAGCGAGCGAGCCAGGGGGGCCGCATTGCACGGACCCTGGGCACGTGTGGCACGCCCAGGCAGCCCCCAAGAGGTACGGAATGGGCTGCTCGCCCAGTGTGCGGCAGCAATGGGCGTGCCAGCCAGGCATGTGAGCCAGGGGTGCCGCATCGCACAGACCCTGGGCATGGGTGGCACTCCCAGGCAGCCCCCAGCAGGCACGGCATGGGCTGCTCGCCCAGCGTGTTGCAGTGGTGGGCACGCCAGCCAGGCCGCGGGCGCCCATCGCGAGCCAGCCCCCTCGTCCCTGCCCCTCGAATGACTGCCCAGCATTCGAGCCAGGGGTGCCACGTCGCAAGGACCCTGGGCACGGGTGGCACGCCCAGGCAGCCCCCAGCAGGCACGGCATGGGCTGCTCGCCCAGCGTTCGGCAGCGGTGGGTGCGCCAGCCAGGCCGCGGGCGCCCATCGCGAGCCAGCCCCATCGTCCCTGTCCCTCAACTAAGTGCCCAGCGAGCGAGCGATGGGGGCTGCGTCGCACGGACCTTGGGCATGGTTGGCACGCCCAGGAAGCCCCCAGCAGGCATGGCATGGGCCGCTCGCTGGTGGGCGCCCCAGCCAGGCTGCGGACGCCCATCGCGAGCCAGCACCCATGTCCCTGTCCCTCGACCAAGTGCTCAGCGAGCAAGCCAGGGGGGCTGCGTTGCATGGACCGTGGGCACGTCTGGCAGGCCCAGGCAGCCCCCTGGAGGTATGGAATGGGCTGCTCACCCAGTGTGCAGCAGCAATGGGCGCGCTAGCCAGGCCGTGGGCACCCATCGCGAGCCAGCACCCTCCTCCCTGCCCCTCGACCGACTGCCCAGCGTTGGAGCCAGGGGTGCCGCATCGCATGGACCCTGGGCACGGGTGGCATGCCCAGGAAGCCCCCAGCAGGTACGCCATGGGCTGCTCGCCCAGTGTGCGGCAGCGGTGGGTGCGCCAGCCAGGCCGCGGGCGCCAACCGCGAGCCAGCCCCCTCGTCCCTGCCCCTCGACTGACTGCCCAGCGTGCGAGCCAGAGGTGGCGCATCTCACGGACCCTGGGAACGGGTGGCACACCCAGGCAACCCCCAGCAGTCACGGCATGGGTTGCTCGCCCAGCGTGCGGCAGCGGTGGGTGCGCCAGCCAGGCCGCGGGCGCCCACCGCGAGCCAGCCCCCTCGTCCCTGCCCCTCGACTGACTGCCGAACGTGCGAGCCAGGAGTGCCGCATCGCACGGACCCTGGGAATGGGTGGCACACCCAGGCATCCCACAGCAGGCACGGCATGGGCTGCTCGCACAGCGGTTGGCGCGCCAGCCAGACTGCGGGTGGCCATCGCGAGCCAGCCCCCACGTCCCTGTCCCTCGACGTAGTGCCCAGCGAGCGAGCCAGGGGGGCCACGTCGCATGGACCCTGGGAACAGGTGGCACACCCAGGCAGCCCCCAGCAGGCACGGCATGGGCTGCTCGCCCTGCATGCGGCAGCGGTGGGCGCGCCAGCCTGGCCGCGGTCGCCCATCGCTAGCCAGCCCCCTCGTCCCTGCCCCTCGACTGACTGCCCAGAGTTTGAGCAAGGGGTGCCGCATTGCATGGACCCTGGGCATGGGTGGCACGCCCAAGCAGCCGCCAGCAGGCACGCCATGGGATGCTCGCCTAGCGTGCGGGACCGGTGGGTGCGCCAGCCAGGCCGCGGGCGCCCATCGCGAGCAAGCCCGCTCGTCCCAGCCCCTCGACTGACTGCCCAGCGTGCGTTCCAGGGCTGCCACCTCGAACAGACCCTGGGCATGGGTGGCATGCCAAGGCATCCCACAGCAGGCACGGCATGGGCTGCTCGCACAGCGGGCGGCAGCGGTTGGCGCGCCAGCCAGACCGCGGGCGCCTATCGCGAGCCAGCCCACACGTCCCTGCCCCTCGACGTAGTGCCCAGCAAGCGAGCCAGCGGGGCCTCATCGCATGGACCCTGGGAATGGGTGGGACGCCCAGGAATCCCCCAGCAGGCACGGCATGGGCTGCTAGCCCAGCGTGCGCAGTGGTGGGTGTGCCAGGCAGGCCGTGGGCGCCCATCGCGAGCCAGCCCCTCGACTGACTGCCCAGTGTGCGAGCTAGGGGTGCCGCATCGCACGGACCCTTAGCACTGGTGGCACAACCAGGCAGCCCCCAACAGGCATGGCATGGGCTGCTCGCCCGGCGTGCGGCAGCGGTAGCCAGCCCCCTCGTCCCTGGACCTCGGCTCACTGCCCAGTGTGCGAAGCAGGGGTACCGCGTTGCACGGACCCTGGACACGGGTGGCATGCCCAGGCAGCCCCCAGCATGCACGGCATGGGCTGCTTGGCCTGCGTGCGACAGCGGTGGGCGCGCCAGCCAGTCCGCGGGTGCCCATCGTGAGCCAGCCCCACGTCCCTGCCCCTCGACTGACTGCCCAGCTTGCGAGCCAGGGGTGCGGTCTCGCACGGACCCTGGCCATGGGTGGCATGCCTAGGCAGCCCCCAGCAGGCACGGCATGGGCTGCTCGCCGAGTGTGCGGCAGCGGTGGTTTTGCCAGAGAGGCCGCGAGCACCAATAGCGAGCCAGCCCCCTTGTCCCTGCCCCTCGACTGACTGCCCAGCGTGAGAGCCAGGGGAGCCGCGTCACACGGACCCTGGGCACAGGTGGCACACCCAGGCAGCCCCCAGCAGGCACAGCATGGGCAGCTTGCCCAGCGTGCGGCAGCAGTTGGCGGGCTGCCCAGCGTGCGGCAGCGGTTGGCGCGCTGGCCAGGCCGCGGGCGCCCATTGCGAGCCAGCCCCCACGTTCCTGTCCCTCGACTAAGTACCCAGCGAGCGAGCCAGGGGGGCCACGTCGCATGGACCCTGGGAATGAGTGGCACGCCCCGGCAGCCCCCAGCAGGCACGGCATGGGCTGCTCGCCCAGCGTGCGGCAGCGGTGAGCGCGCCAGCCAGGCCACGGGCGCCCATCGCGAGCCAGCCCCCACGTCCCTGTCCCTTGACTAAGTGCCCAGTGAACGAGCTAGGGGGGCCGCGTAGCACGGACCCTGGGCACGGGCGGCACGCCCAGGCAGCCCCAGCAGGCACGGCATGGGCTGCTCGCCCAGTGTGCAGCAGCGGTAGCCAGCCCCCTCGTCCTTGCCCCTCGACTGACTGCCCTGCGCGCGAGGCAGGGGTGCCGCATCGCACGGACCCTGGACGCAGGTGGCATGCCCAGGCGGCCCCCAGCAGGCACGGCATGGGCTGCTCGCCCAGCGTGCGACAGCGGTTGGCGCGCTGGCCAGGCCGCAGGCACCCATTGTGAGCCAGCCCCCACGTTCCTGTCCCTCGACTAGGTACCCAGCGAGCGAGCCAGGAGGGCCACGTCGCACGGACCCTGGGCACGAGTGGCACGCCCAGGCAGCCCCCAGCAGGCACGGCATGGGCTGCTTGCCCAGCATGCGGCAGCGGTGGGCATGCCAGCCAGGCCGCGGGCACCCATCACGAGCCAGCCCCCACGTTCTTGTCCCTCGACTAAGTACCCAGCAAGCGAGCCAGGGGGGACGTCACACCGACCCTGGGCATGGGTTGCACGCCCAGGTAGTCCCCAGCAGGCATGGCATGGCCATCTCGCCTAGCGTGCGGCAGCCTCCACGTCCCTGTCCCTCGACGAAGTGCCCAGCAAGGGAGCCAGGGGGGCCACGTTGCACGGACCCTGGGCACGGGTGGCATGCCAGGCAGCCCCCAGCAGGTACGGCATGGGCTGCTCGCCCGGCGTGCGGCAGCGGTAGCCAGCCCCCTCGTCCCTGGACCTCGACTGACTGCCCAGCGTACGAGGCAGGGGTGCCACGTCGCACAGACCCTGGGCACGGGCGGCACTCCCAGGTAGCCCCCAGCAGGCACGGCATGGGCTGCTCGCCCAGCGTGCGGCCGCGGTGAGCGCGCCAGCCAGGCCACGGGCGCCCATCGCGAGCCAGCCCCCACGTCCCTGTCCCTTGACTAAGTGCCCAGCGAATGTGCCAGGGGGGTCACGTAGCACGGACCCTGGGCACGGGTGGCACGCCCAGGTAGCCCCCAGCATGCACGGCATGGGCTGCTCTCCCAGCATGCGGCAGCGGTGGGCGTGCCAGCCAGGCCGCTGGCGCCCATCGCGAGCTAGCCCTCACGTTCCTGTCCCTCGACTAAGTACCCAGCGAGCGAGCCAGGGGGGCGACGTTGCATCGACCCAGGGCACGGGTGGCATGCCCAGGCAGTCCCCAGCAGGCACGGCATGGGCCGCTCACCCAGCGTGGGGCAGCGGTGGGCGCGCCAGCCAGGCCTCGGGCGCCCATTGCGAGCCAGCCCCCACGTCCCTGCCCCTCGACGAAGTGCCCAGCAAGGGAGCCAGGGGGGCCACGTTGCACGGACCCTGGGCACGGGTGGCACGCCCAGGCAGCCCCCAGCAGGCACGGCATGGGCTGCTCGCCCAGCGTGTGGCAGCGGTAGCCAGCCCCCTCGTCTTTGCCCCTCGACAGATTGCCAACCTTACGAGCTAGGGGAGCCGCGTCGCACGGACTCTGGGCACAGTTGGCACGCCCAGGCAGCCCCAACCTGGCACGGCATGGGCTGCTCGCCCAGCGTCTGGCAGCGGTTGGGCGCGACAGCCTGGCCGCGGGCGCCCAACTTGAGCCAGCCCCATCGACTGACTGCCCAGCGTGCGAGCCATGGGTGGCGCGTCACACGGACCCTCGGCACGAGAGGCACCCCAGGCACCCCCCAGCAGGCACGGCATGGGCTGCTCACCCAGTGTGCGGCGGCGATGGGCGTGCCAGCCAGGCCGCTGGCGCCCATCGCGAGCCTCCCCCCTCGTCCCTGCCCCTCGACTGACTGCCCAGCATGCGAGCCAGGGGTGCTGCTTCGCACGGACCCTAGGCACGGGTGGCATGCCGAGGCAGCCCCCAGCAGGCAAGGCATGGGCTGCTCGCCCAGCGTGCGGCAGTGGTGGGCACCGCAGCCAGGCCGCGGGCACCCCTCTTGAGCCAGCCCCGTCGACTGACTGCCCAGTGTGCGAGCCAGGGGTGGTGCATCGCTCAGACCCTGGGCACGAGAGGCACTCCCAGGATGCCCCCAGCAGGCACGGCATGGGCTGCTCGCCCAGCGTGCGGCAGCGGTGGGCGCCCCAGCCAGGCCGCAGCCGCCCGTCTTGAGCCAGCCCTGTCGACTGACCGGCCAGCATGCCAGCCAGGGGTGGTTCATCGCACGGACCCTGGGCACGAGAGGCACACTCAGGAAGCCACCAGCAGGCACGGCATGGGTTGCTTGCCCAGCGTGCGGCAGCGATGGGCGTGCCAGCCAGGCCGCAGGCGCCATCGCGAGCGAGCCGCCACGTCCCTGTCCCTCGACTAAGTACCCAGCAAGCGAGCCAGGGGGGCCATGTCGCACCGACCCTGGGAACAGGTGGCATGCCAAGGCAGTCCCCAGAAGGCACGGCATGGGCCGCTCGCCCAGCGTGGGGCAGCGGTGGGCGTGCCGGCAAGGCCGCGAGCGTCCATCGCGAGCCAGCCCCCAGGTCCCTGTCCCTCGACTAAGTGCCTAGCGAGCGAGCCAGGGGGGCCATGTCACATGGACCCTGGGCACGGGCAGCACGCCCAGGTAGCCCGCAGCAGGCACGGCATGGGGTGCTCGCCCAGCGTGCGGCAGCGGTAGCCAGCCCCCTCGTGCCTGCCCCTGGACTGACTGCCCAGCATGCAAGCCAGCGGTGCCACATCACATGGACCCTGGGCATGGGTGGCACACCACGGCAGCCCCCAGCAGGCACGGCATGGGCTGCTCGCCCAGCGTGCGGCAGCGGTGGGCGCCCCAGTCAGGCTGCAGGCGCCTATCGCGAGCCAGTTCCCTCGTCCTTGTCCCTCGATAAAGTGCCCAGCAAGGGACCCAGGGGGGCCACATTGCACGGACCCTGGGCATGGGTGGCTCGCCCAAGCTGCCCCCAGCAGGCACGGCGTGGGCTGCTCGCCCAGCGTGCGGCAGCGGTGGGCGTTCCAGCCTGGCCGCGGGTGCCCATCGCGAGCCAGCCCCCACGTCCCTGTCCCTCGATGAAGTGCCGAGAAAGGGAGCCAGGGGAGCCACGTTGCATGGATCCTGGGCACAGGTGGCATGCCCAGGCAGTCCCCAGCAGGCACGGCATGACCGCTCGCCCAGCGTGCAGCAGCAGTAGCTAGCCCCCTCGTGCCAGCCCCTCGACTGACTGCCCAGTGTGCAAGCCAGTGGTGCCACATCACACGGACCATGGACACGGGTGGCATGCCCAGGCCGCCCCCAGCAGGCACGGCATGGGCTGCTCGGCAAGCTTGCGACAGCGGTGGGCGCGCCAGCCAGTCCGCGGCTGCCCATCGCAAGCCAGCCCCCTCGTCCCTGCCCCTCGACTGACTGCCAAGGTTACGAGCCAGGGGAGCCGCATCGCAAGGACCCTGGGCACGGGTGGCACGCCCTGGCAGCTCCAAGTAGGCACGGCATGGGCTGCTCGCCCAGTGTGCGGCAGCGGTGGGCGCCCCAGCCAGGCCGCGGGCGCCCATCTTGGGCCAGCCCCCTCGACTGACAACCCAGTGTGCAAGCCAGGAGTGCTGCGTCACACAGAACCTGGGCACGGGAAGCACGCCCAGGCAGCCCCCAGCAGGCACGGCATGGGCTGCTCGCCCAGTGTGCGGCAGCGGTCGGTGCGCCAGCCAGGCCGCGGGCGCCCATCGCGAGCCAGCCCCCACGTCCCTGCCCCTCGACTAAGTGCCTAGCGAGCGTGCCAGGGGGGCAACGTCGCATGGACCCTGGGCACGGGCGGCACGCCAGGCAGCGTCCAGCAGGCACGACATGTGGTGATTGCCCAGCGTGCGGCAGAGGTACCAGCCCCCTCGTCCCTTCCCCACGACGGACTGCCCAGCGTGCGAGCCAGGGGTTCCACGTCGCACGGACCCTGGGCATGGGTGGCACGCCCAGGCAGCCCCCAGCAGGCATGGCATGGGCTGCTCGGCCAGCTTGGGACAGCGGTGGGCGCGCCAGCCAGTCCGCGGGTGCCCATCGCGAGCAAACCCCCTCGTCCCTGCCCCTCGACTGACTGCCAAGCTTGCGAGCTAGGGGAGCCATGTCGCACGGACCCTAGGCACGGGTGGCATTCCCTGGCAGCTCCAAGCAGGCATGGCATGGGCTGCTCGTCCAGCGTGTGGCAGCGGTGGGCGCCCCAGCCAGGCCGCGGGCGCCCATCTTGTGCCAGACCCCTCGACTGACAAGCCAGCGTGCAAGCAAGGATTGCTGCGTCGCACGGACCCTGGGCACGGGAGGCACGCCCAGGCAGCCCCCAGCAGGTACGGCATGGGCTGCTCGCCCAGCGTGCAGCAGCGATACCAGCCC
>JAJFZO010000864.1:72500-82500 GCA_021397835.1 Moringa oleifera
GGGCGCGCCAGCCAGGCCGCAGGCGCCCATCGCGAGCCAGCCCCCACGTCCCTGTCCCTCGACTAAGTACTCAGCAAGCAAGCCAGGGGAGCTGCATCACACGGACCCTGGGCACGTGTGGCACGCCCAGGCAGCCCCCAGCAGGCATGGAATGGGCTGCTCACCCAGCGTGCGGCAGAGGTGGGCGCGCCAGCCAGGCTGCGGGCGCCCATCGCGAGCCAGCCCCCTCGTCCCTGCCCCTCGACTGACTGCCCAGCGTGCGAAACAGGGGTGCCGCATCACATGGACTCTGGGGATGGGTGGCACGGCCAGGAAGCCCCCAGAAGGCACAGCATGGGCTGCTCGCCCTGCGTGTGGCAGCGGTAGGCGCGCCAGCCAGGCATGCCCAGGCAGCCCCCAGCAGGCATGGCATTGGCCAAGTGCCCAGCGTGTGGCAGAGGAGGGCGCGCCAGCCAGGCCACATGCGCCCATCACGAGCCAGCCCCCTCGTCCCTGTCCCTCGACTTAGTGCCCCGTGAGCGAGCCAGGGGAGCTGAGTCCCATGCAATCTGGCCACGGGAGGCATGCACAGGCAGCCCCCAGCAGGCACAGCATGGGCCAAGTGCCCAGCGTGCGGCAGAGGAGGGCGCACAAGCCAGGCAACAGGCGCCAATCACGAGCCAGGCCCCTCGTTCCTGTCCCTCAACTAAGTGCCCAGCGAGCGGGCCAGGGGAGCCGCGTCGCATTTACCCTGGGCACGGGAGGCATGACCCAGCAGCCCTCAGCAGCCACGGCATTGGCCAAGTGCCCAGCGTACAGCAGAGGAGGGCGCGCCAGCCAAGCCACAGGCGCCCATCACGAGCCAGCCCCCTCGTCCTTGTCCCTCGACTAAGTGCCCAGTGAGCGAGACAGGGGGGCCGCGTTGCATGGACCCTGGGCACAGGAGTCATGCCCAGTCAGCCACCAGCAGGCACGGCATGGGCCAAGTGCCCAGCGTGCGACAGCGGTGTGCGCACCAGCAGGCCACAGGCACCCATCGTGAGCCAGCCCCCTCATCCCTGTCCCTCGACTAAGTGCCCAGCGAGCGAGCCAGGGGAGCTGCGTCGCATGGACCCTAGGCACGGGAGGCATGGCCCAGCAGCCCCCAGCAGGCACGGCATGGGCCAAGTGCCCAGCGTGCAGCAGGGGAAGGCGCGCCAGCCAGGTCACGGTCGCCCATCACGAGCCAGCCCCATCATCCTTGTCTCTCGACTAAGTGCCCAGCGAGTGAGCCAGGGGAGCCGTGTCGCACAGATCCTGGGCATGAGAGGCATGCCCAGTCAGCCCTGAGGATGCACGGCATGGGCCAAGTGCCCAGCGTGTGGCTGAGGAGGGTGCGCCAGCCAGGCCACAGGCGCCCATCCCGAGCCAGCCCCCTCATCCCTTTCCCTCGACTAAGTGCCCAGCGAGCGAGCCAGGGAAGCCGCGTTGCACGGACCCTGGCCACGGGAAGCAATCCCAGTCAGCCCCTAGCAGGCATGGCATGGGCCAAGTGCCCAGCGTGTGGCAAAGGTGGGCGCGCCAGCGAGGCCTCGGGCGCCCATCACGAGCCAGCCCCCTCGTCCCAGTCCCTCAACTAAGTGCCCTGTGAGCGAGCCAGGGGAGCCGCATTGCACAGACCCTGGGCATGGTTGGCATGCTCAGGCAGCCTCCAGCAGGTATGGCATGGGCTGCTCGCCAGTGTGCGGCAGCGGTGGGCGCGCCAGCCAGGCCGCGGGCGCCCATCGCGATCCAGCCCCCACGTCCCTGTCTCTCGACTAAGTGCCCAGCGAGCGAGCCAGGGGGGCTGTGTCGCACGGACCCTGGGCACCGGTGGCATGCCCTGGCAGCCCCCAGCAGGCACAGCATGGGCTGCTCGCCCAGCGTGCGGCAGCAGTGGGCGCACCAGCAAGGCCGCCGGCGCCCATCACGAGCCAGCCCCCACGTCCCTGTCCCTCGACTTAGTGCCCAGCGGGCGAGCCAGGGGGGCCGCGTCGCACAGACCCTGGGCATGGGTGGCACGCCCAGGTAGACTCCAGCAGGCTTGGCATGGGCTGCTCACCCAGCGTGTCATAGTGGTGGGCACGCTAGCAGGGCCGCGGGCGCCCATCGCGATCCAGCCCCCTCGTTCCTGCCCCTCGACTGACTGCCCAGCGTGCGAGCCAGGGGTGCCGCGTCGAACGGACCCTGGGCACGGGTGGCACGCCCAGGCAGCCTCCAGCAGGCACGGCATGGGCTTCTCACGCAGCGTGCGGCAGTGGTGGGCGCGCCAGCAAGGCCGCGGGCGCCCATCACTAGCCAGCCCCCACGTCCCAGTCCCTCGACTAAGTGCCAAGCGAGCGAGCCAGGGGCGCCGCGTCGCACGGACCCTGGGCACAGGTGGCACACCCAGGCAGCCACAAGGAGGCATGGTATGGGCTGCTAGCCCAGCGTGCGGCAGCGGTGGGCGCACCAGCCAGGTCGCGGGCGCCCATCGCGAGCCAGCCCCCACGTCCCTGTCCCTCGACTAAGTGCCCAGCGAGCGAGCCATGGGGGCCGCGTCGCACGGACCCTGGGCATGTGTGGCACGCCCCAGAAGCCCCCAGCAGACACAGCATGGGTTGCTCGCCCAGCGTGCGGTAGCGGTGGGCGCGCCGGCCAGGCCCCCGGCGCCCATCGCGAGCCAGCCCCCACATCCCTGTCCCTCGACATAGTGCCCAGCGAGCGAGCTAGGGGGGCCGCATCGAACGGACCCTGGGCATGGGTTTCACGCCCAGGCAGCCCCGAGCAGGCATGGCATGGGCTGCTCGCTCAGCGTGCGGCAGCGGTGGGCACGCCAGCCAGAACGTGGGCGCCCATCGCGAGCCAGCCCCCTCGTCCCTTCCTCTCGACTGACTGCCCAGCGTGCGAGCCAGGGGTGCCGCGTCGCACGGACCCTGGGCACGGGTGGCACACCCAGGCAGCCCCCAACAGGCTTGGCATGGGCTGCTCGCCCAGTGTGTCATAGTTGTGGGCGCGCCAGTCAGGCCGCGGGCGCCCATCGCGAGCCAGCCCCCTCGTTCCTGCCCCTCGACTCGCTGCCCAGCGTGCGAGCCAGGGGCGCCGCGTCACACGGACCCTGGGCACGGGTGGCACGCCCAGGCAGCCTCCAGCAGGCACGGCATGGGCTGCTCACCCAGCATGCGGCAGCAGTGGGCACGCCAGCAAAGCCGCGGGCGCCCATCGCGAGCCAGCCCCCACGTCCCTATCCCTCGACTAAGTGCCCAGTGAGCGAGCCAGGGGCGCCACGTCGCACGGACCCTTGGCACAGGTGGCACGCCCAGGCAGACACCAGCAGGCACGGCATGGGCTGCTCACCCAGCGTGAGGCAGCGGTGGACGCGCCAGCAAGGCCACGCGCCCCCATCGCGAGCCAGACCCCACGTCCCTGTCCCTCGACTAAGTGCCCAGCGAGTGAGCCAGGGGCGCCACGTCGCACGGACCCTGGGAACAGGTGGCACGCCCAGGCAGCCACCAGCAGGCACGGTATGGGCTGCTCGCCCAGCGTGCGAGAGCGGTGGGCGCGCCAGCCAGGTCGCAGGCGCCCATCGCGAGCCAGCCCCCACGTCCCTGTCCCTCGACCAAGTGCCCAATGAGCGAGCCATGGGGGCCGCATCGCATGGACCCTGGGCATGTGTGGCACGCCCCGGCAGCCCCCAGCAGACACAGCATGGGTTGCTCGCCCAGCATGCGGTAGCGGTGGGCGCGCCAGCAAGGCCGCCGGCGCCCATCGCGAGCCAGCCCCCACATCCCTGTCCCTCGACATAGTGCCCAGCGAGCGAGCTAGGGGGGCCGCATCGAATGGACCCTGGGCACGGGTTTCATGCCCAGGCAGCCCCCAGCAGGCATGGCATGGGCTGCTCACTCAGCGTGCGGCAGCGGGGGGCACGCCAGCCAGGCCGTGGGCGCCCATCGCGAGCCAGCCCCCTCGTGCCTTCCTCTCGACTGACTGCCCAGCATGCGAGCCAGGGGTGCCGTGTCGCATGGACCCTGGGCATGGGTGGCACACCCAGGCAGCCCCCAGCAGGCTTGGCATGGGCTGCTCACCCAGCGTGTCATAGTTGTGGGCGCGCCAGCCAGGCCGCGGGCGCCCATCGCGAGCCAGCCCCCTCGTTCCTGCCCCTCGACTGACTGCCCAGCGTGCGAGCCAGGGGCGCCGCGTCGCATGGACCCTGGGCACGGATGGCACGCCCAGGCAGCCTCCAGCAAGCACGGCATGGGCTGCTCACCCAGCGTGCGGCAGCAGTGGGCACGCCAGCAAGGCCACGGGCGCCCATCGTGAGCCAGCCCCCACGTCCCTGTCCCTCGACTAAGTGCCCAGTGAGCGAGCCAGGGGCGCCACGTCGCACGGACCCTGGGCACAGGTGGCATGCCCAGGCAGACACCAGCAGGCACGGCATGGGCTGCTCGCCCAGCGTGCGGCAGTGGTGGGCGCGCCAGCCAGGTCGCGGGCACCCATCGTGAGCCAGCCCCCACGTACCTGTCCCTCGACTAAGTGCCCTGCGAGCGAGCCATGGGGGCCGCATTGCACGGACCCTGGGCATGTGTGGCACCCCCCGGCAGCCCCCAGCAAACACGGCATGGGTTGCTCACCCAGCGTGCGGTAGCGGTGGGCGCGCCAGCCAGGCCGCCGGCGCCCATCGTGAGCCAGCCCCCACATCCCTGTGCCTCGACATAGTGCCCAGCGAGCGAGCTAGGGGGCCCGCATCGCATGGACCCTGGGCACTGGTTTCACACCCAGGCAGCCCCCAGCAGGCATGGCATGGGCTGCTCACTCAGCATGCGGCAGCGGTGGGCATGCCAGCCAGGCCGTGGGCGCCCATCGCGAGCCAGCCCCCTCGTCCCTTCCTCTCGACTGACTGCCCAGCGTGCGAGCCAGGGGTGCCGTGTCGCACAGACCCTGGGCATGGGTGGCACACCCAGGCAGCCCCCAACAGGCTTGGCATGGGCTGCTCGCCCAGTGTGTCATAGTTGTGGGCGCGCCAGCCAGGCCGCGGGCGCCCATCGTGAGCCAGCCCCCTCGTTCCTGCCCCTCGACTGACTGCCCAGCGTGCGAGCCAGGGTTGCCGCATCGCACGGACCCTGGGCATGGGTGGCACGCCCAGGCAGCCTCCAGCAGGCATGGCATGGGCTGCTCACCGAGCGTGCGGCAGCGGTAGGCGCGCCAGCAAGGCCGTGGGCGCCCATCGCGAGGCAGCCCCCACATCCCTGTCCCTCGACATAGTGCCCAGCGAGCGAGCTAGGGGGGCCGCATCGAATGGACCCTGGGCATGGGTTTCACGCCCAGGCATCCCCCAGCAGTAATGGCATGGGCTGCTCGCTCAGCGTGCGGCAGCGGTGGGCACACCAGCAGGGCCGCGGGCGCCCATCGCGAGCCAGCCCCCTCGTCCCTGCCTCTCGACTGACTGCCCAGCTTCCGAACAAGGGGTGCCGCGTCGCACAGACCCTTGGCACGAGTGGCACGCCCAGTCAGCCCCCAGAAGGCACGGCATGGGCTGCTCGCCCAGCGTGCGGCAGCGGTGGGCGCGCCAGCCAGGCCGCGGGCGCCCATCGCGAGCCAGCCCCCTCGTCCCTGCCCCTTACTGACTGCCCAGCGTGCAAGCCAGGAGTGCCACAGCAGTCGCCAGCAGGCACGGTGCCAGCCGCGAGCACACTGTGAGGCTCAGCACAAGCTGTGGGCGTTGATTTCATGGGCAAGCTGGCCTTTGCCGTGGCCCCTGGCTCTGGTGGACCCTGAGGGCTGCCATGGGGTTTCTGGAGGTGCGCTGGACAGGGCAGCCAGCATGCACCATGGGCCAGGCAGAGGCACAGCTGCCACAGCCTGCTGGCCGCAATACCCAGTTGCAAAATTGTTGTGAATTGACCGTCTTTTCATCATGGAATTTGTCTCGAAATTACTCAAATAATTCATGTAATTCATGAGGAGTCTGCCCTTGAAGTTTGGGATCATTTCGACTCACGGGCTACTTTTGATGATTTTTTCAATTTTTGGCTGTAGAAAATTCATTAAAAAAAATTTAGTGCCCAGAAAATTCTGAAATTTTTCCTGTTGGTAGATACGATTATTCTCCATTTATGTACAAAATTTTATCTCAAAATTCCAAGTAAACAATTTTTTAGACCCATTATGACGGCTCAGACATATTGATGTTTCCTCCTGCCGAGAGTGAAATTTCATTTAAGACTCTTTAGGGGGGAGGTGGTCACCTAGCTAGCTGGGTGCCAACAGGCCATGCGTGCCTCCCCCCCTGCCCCTCCCACATGGGCAGGCGCTGTGCTTGGGCAACCCAGTGTGCATGGCATGGGCAGGGCGGGCTTGCTGCCTTGCCCATCCAGCCGGTGGTGCGTGGCTGTGGCTGTGACGTGGGGCTGGATCCTGACGCTCAGGCTTGCCTAGGCAGACTCGTTGCGCAGCGCGATCAACGACACGATCGTCAGCCGTTAGCAATGAGCGAGCCACACGGCCAGCCTGGGCACCCCTGCTGCCAAGGCCTCATCGGTGGGAAAAACGTGGGCAACAAAGCTAGAATAATTGTGGGATAATGAGCTGGGATGTGGCTAGACAAGCTCGATGGTGTGGACGGCGAAGCTAACGATGATGCATGCTATGTGAGGGCCAAATCATTGGGGGGATTTTGAGCATGCAGAGTGCTTCGTCGCAGGCCCTCGAGGAGGCAGATGTGGGGTTGGATCTCGACGCTCAAGCTTGCCTAGGCGGACTCGTTGCGCAGCGCGATCGATGACACGATCGTCGGCCGTTAGCAACGAGTGAGCCACACGGCCAGCCTGGGCACCCCTGCTGCCAAGGCCTCATCGGTGGGAAAAACGTGGGCAACAAAGCGAGAATAATCGTGGGATAATGAGCTGGGATGTGGCTAGACAAGCTCGATGGTGTGGGTGGCGAAGCTAATGATGATGCATGCTACGTGAGGGCCAAATCGTTGGGGGGATTTCAAGCATGCGGAGTGCTTCATTGCAGGCCCTCGAGGCGGTGGACGCGGGGTTGGATCTCGACGCTCAGGCTTGCCTAGAAGCAGACTTGTTACGCAGTGCGATCGACGACACGATCGTCAGCCGTTAGCGACGAGCGAGCCACACGGCCAGCCTGGGCACGTTGTGACACCCCTGCTGCCAAGGTCTCATCGGTGGTCCCTTGCCATTGAAGAATTGTCCCTTGCTATTGAAACAATTTCGCGCTTAGCGGCTTGGGTGCGACGGCATACGATGACCTGCATGATCGATGGGCCTTTCGCTCGTCGGCTTGTAGCTCGTTTGGTGTTGTTGCTGCCCATTTGTACGTGCGGCGTGTGAGTGGTGATCTAATCATGCGCGTTGGCAGGCTCCATTCTCTCGCATCGAACTGTCGACTAGCACGTCGCTTTAAGCTCGACCCCGAGCCATACGTTGGCGTTTCGTGGGTGACATCGGGACCCTATGTCACGTGCCTTCACAAATAGAATTTGATGATTCCAGTCGGCTGTCTTTGCACCATGTCCCTCGTAGGCATGGGTTGGAAACCTAAGCCGGGCCTCGTGCTCCAAGCGCGGCTTGCTTTGGCGCACGGCTGCTTTGGCACATGAGAGATCAGTTGTCCCCTCGGGTGCAAAAAGTATTGCGACAGGAGTGGCCTCAGCCTCTGCCTGTCCAAGCGAAAGCATTTGTCCCACGTCCCATCAATTTTGAATGACAACTGCGACAGCTTTGGCCTTAGCGAGCCTTACAGCACGCTTCGGTCTTAGTTGGCACGGCGTCTCGAAGGATGCTACCTGGTTGATCCTGCCAGTAGTCATATGCTTGTCTCAAAGATTAAGCCATGCATTTGTAAGTATGAACTAATTCAAACCATGAAACTGCGAATGGCTCATTAAATCAGTTATAGTTTGTTTGATGGTACCTACTACTCGGATAACCATAGTAATTCTAGAGCTAATATGTGCAACAAACCCCGACTTCTGGAAGGGGCGCATTTATTGGATAAAAGGTCGACACGGGCTTCGCTCATTGCTCTAATGATTCATGATAACTCGATGGATCGCAAGGCCATCGTGCCGGCGACGCATCATTCAAATTTCTGCCCTATCGACTTTCGATGGTAGGATAGTTGCCTACTATGGTGGTGACAGGTGATAGAGAATTAGGGTTCGATTCCGGAGAGGGAGCTTGAGAAACGGCTACCACATCCAAGGAAGGCAGCAGGCACGCAAATTACCCAATCTTGACACGGGGAGGTAGTGACAACAAATAACAATACCGGGCTCTTCGAGTCTAGTAATTAGAATGAGTACAATCTAAATCCCTTAACGAGGATCCATTGGAAGGCAAGTCTGTTGCTAGCAGCCACGGTAATTCCAGCTCCAATAATGTATATTTAAGTTATTGTTGTTAAAAAGATCGTAGTTGGACCTTGGGATGGGTCAGCCGGTCTGCCTACGGTGTGCACTAGTTGGCTCGTTCCTACTACCGGCGATGCGCTTCTGGCCTTAATTGGCCAGGTCATGCCTTCGACACTGTTACTTTGAAGAAATTAGAGTGCTCAAAGCAAGCCTACACTCTGAATACATTAGCATGGGATAACATCATAGGATTTCGATCCTATTATGTTGGCCTTCGGGATCGGAGTAATGATTAACAGGGACAGTCGGGGGCATTCGTATTTCATAGTCAGAGGTGAAATTCTTGGATTTTTGAAAGATGAACAACTGCGAAAGCATTTGCCAAGGATGTTTTCATTAATCAAGAATGAAAGTTGGGGCTCGAAGATGATCAGATACCGTCATAGTCTCAACCATAAACGATGCCGACCAGGGATCAGCGGATGTTGCTTTTAGGACTCCGCTGGCACCTTATTAGAATTCAAAGTCTTTGGGTTCCGGGGGGAGTATGGTCGCAAGGCTGAAACTTAAAGGAATTAATGGAAGGGCACCACCAAGAGTGGAGCCTGCGGCTTAATTTGACTCAACACGGGGAAACTTATTAGGTCCAGACATAGTAAGGATTGACAAACTGAGAGCTCTTTCTTGATTCTATGGGCGGTGGTGCATGGCCGTTCTTAGTTGGTGGAGCGATTTGTCTGGTTAATTCCGTTAACGAACGAGACCTCAGCCTGCTAACTAGCTACATGGAGGTGACCCTCCACGGCCGGCTTCTTAGAGGGACTATGGCCACTTAGGCCAAGGAAGTTTGAGGCAATAATAGGTATATGATGCCCTTAGATGTTTTGGGCCGCATGCACGCTACACTGATGTATTCAACAAGTTTATAGCCTTGGCCGACAGGCCCAGGTAATCTTTGAAATTTCATTGTGATGGGGATAGATCATTTCAATTGTTGGTCTTCAACGAGGAATTCCTAGTAAGTGCGAGTCATCAGCTCACGTTGACTACGTCCCTGCCCTTTGTACACACCGCCCATCGCTCCTACCGATTGAATGGTCCGATGAAGTGTTCGGATCGCGGCGACGTGGACGGTTCGCCGCTCGCGACGTCGCGAGAAGTCCACTGAACCTTATCATTTGGAGGAAAGAGAAGTCGTAACAAGGTTTCCGTAGGTGAACCTGCGGAAGGATCATTGTCGAAAACTCGCTCAGCGAAACGACCCGTGAACACATTGTAAACACACTGGTGGGGAGGAGGGTTCTCGAGCCCCTCGTCCCGCCTCGCCCGGTAAGGGTGCTCGGGCTCACGCCCAAGCCCCTTTTCATGCGCAACAACAAAACCCACAGTGCGGGATGCGCCAAGGAACTCGAATGAAAAAGCACATCCCAGTCGCCCCGATCTTGGTGCGCGGCTGACTATCGTGTTATCCCTAAACGATGTCTAAAATGACTCTCGGCAACGGATATCTCGGCTCTCGCATCGATGAAGAATGTAGCGAAATGTGATACTTGGTTGGAATGGCAGAATCTCATGAACCATCGAGTTTTCGAACGCAAGTTGCGCCCGAAGCCATCAGGCCGAGGGCACGTCTGCTTGGGTGTCAAGCACCGT
>JAJFZO010000864.1:87500-88996 GCA_021397835.1 Moringa oleifera
GGCAGAGGTGGGCGCCCCAGCCAGGCCGCGGGCGCCCATCGCGAGCTAGCCCCCACGTCCCTGTCCCTCGACTAAGTGCCCAGCGAGCTAGCCAGGGGGGCCGTGTCACACAGAACCTGGGCATGGGTTGCACACCCAGGCAGCACCCAGCAGCCACGGCATGGGCTGCTCGTCCAGCATGTGGCAGCAGTGTGCGCGCCAGCCAGGCCGCGGGCGCCGATCGCGAGCCAAGCCCTACGTCCCTGTCCCTCAACGTAGTGCCTAGCGAGCGAGCCATGGGGCCGTGTTGCATGGACCCGGGGCATGGGTGGCACGCCCAGGCAGCTGCCAGCAGCAAAGGCATGGGCTGCTCGCCCAGCGTGCGGCAGCGGTGGGCACGCCAGCCAGGCCGCGGGCGCCCATCGCGAGCCAGCCCCCTCGTCCCTGCCCCTCGACTAAGTGCCCAGCGAGTGAACCAGGGGGGCAGTGTCGCATGGACCCTGGGCATGGTTGGCACACCCAGGCAGCCCCCAGCAGGCACGGCATGGGCTGCTCGCCCAGCGTGCAGCAGCAGTGGGCGCGCCAGCAAGGCCGCGGGCGCCCATCGCGAACAAGCCCCCACGTCCCTGTCCCTCGACTAAGTGCCCAGCGAGCGAGCCGGGGGAGCCTCGTCGGATGAACCCTTAGCACAGGAGGCATGCCCAGGCAGCCCCCAGCTGGCACTGCATGGGCCAAGCGCCCAGCGTGCGGAAGAGGGGGGCACGCCAGCCAGGCCACAGGAGCCCATCGCGAGCCAGCACCCTCGACCCTGTCCCTTGACTAAGTGCCCCGCGAGCGAGCCAGGGGTGCCGTGTCACACAGATCCTGGGTACAGGAGGCATGCCCAGGCAGCCCCCAGTATGCACGGCATGGGCCTAGTGCCCAGCATGCGGCTGCGGTGGGCGCGCCAGCCAGGCCACGGGCGCCCATTGTGAGCCAGCCCCCTCGTCCCTGTCCCTCGACTAAGTGCCCAGCGAGCGAGCCAGGGGAGCCGTGTCACATGGACCCTGGGTACAGGAGGCATGCCCCAGCATTCCCCAGCAGGCACGGCATGGGCCAAGCAAACAGTGTGCGGCAGAGGTGGGCGCGCCAGCCAGGCCGCGGGCGCCCATCCCGAGCCAGCCCCCACGTCCCTGTCCCTCGACTAAGTGCCCAGCGAGCGAGCCAGGGGGCCCGTGTCGCATAGAATCCGGGCACGGGTTGCACACCCAGGCAGCCCCACACAGGCACGGCATGGGCTGCTAGTTCAGCATGTGGCAGCAGTGGGCGCGCCAGCCAGGCCGCAGGCGCCCATCGCGAGCCAGGCTCTACGTCCCTGTCCCTCAATGTAGTGCCTAGCGAGCGAGCCATGGGGCCGCGTCGCACGGACCCTGGGCATGGGTGGCACGCCCAGCCAGCCCCCAGCAGGAAAGGCATGGGCTGCTCGCCCAGCGTGCGAAAGCGGTGGGTGCGATATCCAGGCCGCGGGCGCCCATTGC
>JAJFZO010000519.1:0-102500 GCA_021397835.1 Moringa oleifera
TTAGCAACGTGCGAGCCACACGGCCAGCCTGGGCACCCCTGCTGCGAAGGCCTTATCAGTGGGAAAAATGTTGGCAACGAAGCGAGAATAATCATGGGATAATTATCTTGGATGTGGCTAGACAAGATCGATGGTGTGGGCAGCGAAGCTAACGATGATGCATGCTACGTGAAGACCAAATTATTGGGGGGACTTCGAGCATGCGATGTGCTTCATCGCTAGCCCTCGAGGTGGCTGACGTAGGGTTGGATCTCGACGGTCAGGCTTGCTTAGGCGGACTGGTTGCGCAGCGCGATTGACGACATGATCATCAGCCGTTAGCAACGAGCGAGCCACACGGCCAGCCTAGGTACCCTTGCTGCCAAGGTCTCATCGGTGGGAAAAATGTGGGAAACGAAGCGAGAATAATCGTGGGATAATGAGCTGGGATGTGGCTAGACAAGCTCGATGGTGTGGGCGGCAAAGCTAACGATGATGCATGCTACGTAAGGGCCAAATTTTTGGGGGGATTTCAAGCATGCAGAGTGCTTCGTCGCAGGCCCTCGAGGCGGCAGATGTGGGGTTGGATCTCGACGCTCAGGCTTGCCTTGGCGGACTCATTGCGCAGCACGATCGACGACACATTCATCAGTTGTTAGCAACGAGTGAGCCACACGGCCAGCTTGGGGAGCCCTGCTGCCAAGGCCTCATCGGTGGGAAAAACGTGGGCAACAAAGTGAGAATAATCGTAGGATAATGAGCTGGGATGTGGCTAGACAAGCTCGATGTTGTGGGCGGGTAAGCAAACAATGATGCATGCTACGCGAGAGCCAAATCGTTGGGGGGATTTCGAGCATGCGTAGAGCTTCTTCGCAGGCCCTTGAGGCGGCAGACGTGGGGTTGGATCTTGACGCTCAGGCTTGCCTAGGCGGACTCGTTGTGCAGCGCAATTGAAGACTCGATCGTCGGCCGTTAGCGACGAGGGAGCCACATGGCCAGCCTGGGCACCCCTGCTGCCAAGGCCTCATTAGTGGGAAAAACGTGGGCAACGAAGCGAGAATAATCGTGGGATAATTATCTTGGATGTGGATAGACAAGCTCGATGGTGTGGGCAGCGAAGCTAACGATGATGCATGCTACGTGAAGGCCAAATTATTGGGGGGACTTCGAGCATGCGATGTGCTTCATCGCTGGCCCTTGAGGCGGCTGACGTAGGGTTGGATCTCGACGGTCAGGCTTGCCTAGGCGGACTCGTTGCGCAGTGCGATTGACGACATGATCATCAGCCGTTAGCAACGAGCGAGCCACACAGCCAGCCTGGGTACTCTTGCTGCCAAGGTCTCATCGGTGGGAAAAATGTGGGTAATGAAGCGATAATAATCGTGGGATAATGAGCTGGGATGTGGCTAGACAAGCTCGATGGTGTGGGCAGCGAAGCTAATGATGATGCATGCTACGTGAGGGCCAAATTGTTGGGGGGATTTCAAGCATGCGGAGTGCTTCGTCGAAGGCCCTCGAGGTGGCAGATGTGGGGTTGGATCTCGACGCTCAGGCTTGCTTTCGCAGACTCGTTGCGCAGCACGATCGACGACACTTTCATCTGACGTTAGCAACGAGCGAGCCACACGGCCAGCTTGGGGACCCCTGCTGCCAAGGCCTCATCGGTGGGAAAAACGTGGGCAATCAAGCGAGAATAATCGTAGGATAATGAGCTGGGATATGGCTAGACAAGCTCGATGTTGTGGGTGGCGAAGCAAAGAATGATGCATGCTACGTAAGGGCCAAATTGTTGGGGGGATTTCGAGCATGCGTAGTGCTTCATCGCAGACCCTCGAGGCGGCAGACGTGGGGTTTGATCTCGACGCTCCGGCTTGCCGAAGAGGACTCGTTGTGCAACGTGATCGACGACACTATCGTCGTGCGTTAGCAACGAGCGAGCCACACAGCCAGCCTGGGCACCCCTACTGCAAAGGCCTCATCGGTGGGAAAAAACGTGGGCAACGAAGCCAGAATAATCGTGTGATAATGAGCTGGGATGTGGCTAGACAAGCTCGATGGTGTGGCGGCGAAGCTCACGATGATGCATGCTACGTGAGGGCCAAATTGTTTGGGGGATATCGAGCATGCGGAGTGCTTCGTCGCAGGCCCTCGAGGCGGCAGATGTGGGGTTGGATCTCGACGCTCAGGCTTGCCTTGGCGGACTCGTTGCGCAGCACGATCGACGACACATTCGTCGACCGTTAGCAACGATCGAGCCACACGGCCGGCTTGGGGACCCCTGCTGCCAAGGCCTCATCGGTGGGAAAAACATGGGCAACAAAGTGAGAATAATCGTAGGATAATGAACTGGGATGTGGCTAGAAAAGCTCGATGGTGTGGGCGGCGATGCTCACAACGATGCTTGCTACGTGAGGGCTAAATCACTGGGGGGATTTCGAGCATGCGGAGTGCTTCATCGCAGGACCTCAAGGCGGCAGACGTGGGGTTGGATTTCGATGCTCAGGCTTGCCTAGGCGGACTCGTTGCACAGCGCGATCGACGACACGATCGTCGGCCGTTAGCAACGAGTGAGCCACACGGCCAGCCTGGGTACCCCTGCTGCGAAGGTCGCATCGGTGGGAAAAACGTGGGCAACGTAGCGAGAATAATCGTGGGATAATGAGCTGGCATGTGGCTAGACAAGCTCGTTTGGTGTGGGCGACGAAGTTAACGATGATGCATGCGAGGTGAGGGCAAAATTATTGGGGGGATCTCGAGCATGCGGAGTACTTCGTCGTAGGCCCTCGAGGCGGCAGATGTGGGATTGGATCTCGACGCTCAGGCTTGCCTAGGCAGACTCGTTGCACAGAGCAATCGACGACACGATTGTCGACCGTTAGCAACGAGCGAACCACACGGCCAGCCTGGGCACCCCTGTTGCCAAGGCCTTATCGGTGGGAAAAATGTTGGCAACGAAGTGAGAATAATCGTGGGATAATTATCTTGGATGTGGCTAGACAAGCTCGATGGTGTGGGCAGCGAAGCTAACGATGATGCATGCTACGTGAAGGCCAAATTATTGGGGGGACTTCGAGCATGCGATGTGCTTCATCGCTGGCCCTCGAGGCGGCTGACGTAGGGTTGGATCTCGACGGTCAGGCTTGCCTAGGCGGACTCGTTGTGCAGCGCGATTGACGACATGATCATCAGCCGTTAGCAACGAGCGAGCCACATGGCCAGCCTAGGTACCCTTGCTGCCAAGGTCTCATCGGTGGGAAAAATGTGGGAAACGAAGCGAGAATAATCGTGGGATAATGAGCTGGGATGTGGCTAGACAAGCTCGATGGTGTGGGCGGCGAAGCTCACGATGATGCATGCTACGTGAGGGCCAAATTGTTGGGGGGATATCGAGCATGCGGAGTGCTTCGTCGCAGGCCCTCGAGGCGGCAGATGTGGGGTTGGATCTCGACGCTCAGGCTTGCCTTGGCGGACTCGTTGCGCAGCACGATCGATGACACATTCGTCGACCGTTAGCAACGAGCGAGCCACACGGCCGGCTTGGGGACCCCTGCTGCCAAGGCCTCATCGGTGGGAAAAACGTGGGCAACAAAGTGAGAATAATCGTAGGATAATGAACTGGGATGTGGCTAGACAAGCTCGATGGTGTGGGCGGCGATGCTAACGACGATGCATGCTACGTGAGGGCTAAATCGTTGGGGGGATTTCGAGCATGCGGAGTGCTTCGTCGCAGGACCTCAAGGCAGCAGACGTGGGGTTGGATTTCGATGCTCAGGCTTGCCTAGGCGGACTCGTTGCGCAGCGCGATCGACGACACGATCGTCGGCCGTTAGCAACGAGCGAGCCACACGGCCAGCCTGGGCACCCCTGCTGCGAAGGTCGCATCGGTGGGAAAAACGTGGGCAACGTAGCGTGAATAATCGTGGGATAATGAGCTGGGATGTGGCTAGACAAGCTCGTTTGGTGTGGGCGACGAAGCTAACGATGATGCATGCGAGGTGAGGGCAAAATTATTGGGGGGATCTCGAGCATGCGAAGTACTTCGTCGTAGGCCCTCGAGGCGGCAAATGTGGGATTGGATCTCGACGGTTAGGCTTGCCTAGGCGGACTCGTTGCGCAGCGCGATTGACGACATGATCATCAGCCATTAGCAACGAGCGAGCCACACGGCCAGGCTAGGTACCCTTGCTGCCAAGGTCTCATCGGTGGGAAAAATGTGGGAAACGAAGTGAGAATAATCGTGGGATAATGAGCTGGGATGTGGCTAGACAAGCTCGATGGTGTGGGCGGCGAAGCTAACGATGATGCATGCTACGTGAGGGCCAAATTGTTGGGGGGATTTCAAGCATGCAGAGTGCTTCGTCGCAGGCCCTCGAGGCGGCAGATGTGGGGTTGGATCTCGACGCTCAGGCTTGCCTTGGCGAACTCATTGCGCAGCACGATCAACGACACATTCATCGGCTGTTAGCAACGAGTGAGCCACACGGCCAGCTTGGGGACCCCTGCTGCCAAGGCCTCGTCGGTGGGAAAAACGTGGGCAACAAAGTGAGAATAATCGTAGGATAATGAGCTGGGATGTGGCTAGACAAGCTCGATGGTGTGGGCGGCGAAGCTAACGATGATGCATGCTACGTGAGGGCCAAATTGTTGGGGGGATTTCAAGCATGCAGAGTGCTTCGTCACAGGCCCTCGAGGCGGCAGATGTGGGGTTGGATCTCGACGCTCAGGCTTGCCTTGGCGAACTCATTGCACAGCACGATCAACGACACATTCATCGGCTGTTAGCAACAAGTGAGCCACACGGCCAGCTTGGGGACCCCTGCTGCCAAGGCCTCATCGGTGGGAAAAACGTGGGCAACAAAGTGAGAATAATCGTAGGATAATGAGCTGGGATGTGGCTAGACAAGCTCGATGTTGTGGGCGGCGAAGCAAACAATGATGCATGCTACGCGAGAGCCAAATCGTTGGGGGGATTTCGAGCATGCGTAGAGCTTCTTCGCAGGCCCTTGAGGCGGCAGACGTGGGGTTGGATCTTGATGCTCAGGCTTGCCTAGGCGGACTCGTTGTGCAGCGCAATTGAAGACTCGATCGTCGGCCATTAGCAACGAGGGAGCCACATGGCCAGCCTGGGCACCCCTGCTGCCAAGGCCTCATCAGTGGGAAAAACGTGGGCAACGAAGCGAGAATAATCGTGGGATAATGAGGTGGGATATGGCTAGACAAGCTTGATGGTGTGGGGGGCGAGGCTAATGATGATGCATGCTACGTGAAGGCCAAATTATTGGGGGGATTTCGAGCATGCGAAGTGCTTCATCGTAGGCCCTCGAGGGGGCAGACGTGGGGTTGGATCTCGACGCTCAGGCTTGCCTAGGCTGACTCATTGCCCAGTGCGATCGACGACATGATCGTCGGCCGTTAGCAACGAGCAAGCCACACGGCCAGTGTGGGAACCCCTGCTGCCAAGGCCTCATCGGTGCGAAAAATGTGGGCAACGAAGCGAGAGTAATCGTAGGATAATGAGCTGGGATGTGGCTAGACAAGCTCGATGGTGTGGGCGGCGAAGCTAACGATGATGCATGCTACGCGGGGGCCAAATTGTTGGGGGGATTTCGAGCATGCGAAGGGCTTTTTCGCTGGCCCTTGAGGCGGCAGACGTGGGGTTAGATCTCGACGCTCAGGCTTACCTAGGCAGACGTGTTGCACAACACGATCGAAGACACGATCGTCGGTCGTTAGCAACAAGCGAGCCACACGGCCAGCCTGGCTACCCCTGCTGCCAAGGCCTTATCGGTGGGAAAAACGTAGGCAACGAAGCAAGAATAATCGTTGGATAATGAGTTGGGATGTGGCTAGACAAGCTCGATGGTGTAGCGGGCGAAGCTAACGATGATGCATGCTACGTGAAGGCCAAATTATTGGGGGGATTTTGAGCATGCGAAGTGCTTCATCGTAGGCCCTCGAGGCGGTAGATGTGGGGTTGGATCTCGACGCCCAAGCTGGCCTAGGCGGACTCGTTGCGCAGCGCGATCGACGACACGATCGTCGGCTGTCAGCAACGAGCGAGCCACACGGCCAACCTAGGCACCTCTGCTGCCAAGGCCTCATCAGTGGGAAAAACGTGGGCAACGAATCGAGAATAATCGTAGGATAATGTGCTGGGATGTGGCTAGACAAGCACGATGTTGTGGGCCGCGAAGCAAATAATGATGCATGCTACATGAAGGCCAAATTGTCGGGGGGATTTCGAGCATGCGGAGTGCTTCATCGCAAGCCCTCGAGGCGGCAGACATGGGGTTTTATCTCTACGCTCCGGCTTGCCTAGGAGGACACGTTGTGCAGCGTGATCGACGACACTATCGTCGTCCGTTAGCAATGAGCGAGCCACACGGCCACCCTGGGCACCCCTACTGCAAAGGCCTTATCGGTGGGAAAAAACGTGGGCAACGAAGCGAGAATAATCGTGGGATAATGAGCTGAGATGTGGCTAGACAAGCTCGATGGCGTGCGCGGCAAAGCTCACGATGAGGCATGCTACGTGAGGGCCAAATAGTTGGGGGGATTTCGAGCATGCGGAGTGTTTCTTCGCAGGCCCTCGAGGCGGCAGACGTGGGGTTGGATCTCGACACTCAGGCTTACCTAGGCGGACTCGTTGCATAGCGCGATCGACGACACAATCATCAGCCGTTAGCAACGCGCGAGCCACACGGCTTGCCTGAGCACCCCTACTGCAAAGGCCTCATCGGTGGGAAAAAACGTGGGCAACGAAGAGAGAATAATCGTGGGATAATGAGCTGAGATGTGGCTAAACAAGCTCGATGGTGTGGGGGGCGAGGCAAACGATGATGCATGCTACGTGAAGGCCAAATTGTTGGGGGGATTTCCAGCATACGGAGTGCTTCGTCGCAGGCCCTCGAGGTGGCAGATGTGGGGTTGGATCTCGACGCTCAGGCTTGCATTGGCAGACTCGTTGCGTAGCACGATCGACGACACGTTCGTCGGCCGTTAGCAACGAGCGAGCCACACGGCAAGCTTGGGCACCTCTGCTGCCAAGGCCTCATCTGTGGGAAAAATGTGGGCAACGAAGCTAGAATAGTCGTGGGATAATGAGCTGGGATGCGGCTAGACAAGCTCGATGGTGTGGGCGACGAAGCTAACGATGATGCATGCGACGTGTGGGCCAAATCGTTGGAGGGATCTCCAGCTTGCGGAGTACTTCGTCGTAGGCCCTCGAGGCGGCAGATGTGGGGTTGGATCTCGATGCTCAGGCTTGCTTTGGCGGACTCGTTGCGCAGCACGATCGACGACACGTTCATCGGTCATTAGCAACGAGCGAGCCACACGGCTAGCTTGAGCACCTCTGCTGCCAAGGCCTCATCAGTGGGAAAAACGTGGGCAACGAAGCGAGAATAATCATGGGATAATGAGCTGGGATGTGGCTAGACAAGCTCGATGGTCTGGGCAGTGAAACTAACGATGATGCATGCTACGTGAGCGCCAAATTATTGGGGGGATTTCCAGCATGCGGAGTGCTTCGTCGTAGGCCCTCGAGGTGGCAGATGTGGGGTTGGATCTCGACGCTCAGGCTTGCCTTGGCGGACTCGTTGCGCAGCACGATCGACAACACGTTCGTCGACCGTTAGCAACGAGCGAGCCACACGGCCAGCTTGGGCACCTCTGCTGCCAAGGCCTCATCAGTGGGAAAAATGTGGGCAACAAAGCGAGAATAATTGTGGGATAATGAGCTGGGATGTCGCTAGACAAGCTCGATGGTGTGGGCGGTGAAGCTAACGATGATACATGCAACGCGTGGGCCAAATCATTGGGGGGATCTCCAGCTTGCGGAGTGCTTCGTCGTAGGCCCTCGAGGCGACAGATGTGGGGTTGGATCTCGACGCTCAGGCTTTCCTAGGCGAACTCGTTGCGCGGCGCGATCGATGACACGATCGTCGACCGTTAACAACGAGCAAGCCACACGCCCAGCCTGGGCACCCCTACTTCCACGGCCTCATCGGTGGGAAAAATGTGGGCAACGAAGCGAGAATAATCGTGGGATAATGAGCTGGGATGTGGCTAGACAAGCTCGATGGTGTGGGTAGCGAAACTAACGATGATGCATGCGACGTGTGGGCCAAATTGTTGGGGGGATTTCAAGCATGCGGAGTGTTTCTTCGCAGGCCCTCGAGGCGGCAGACGTGGGGTTGGATCTCGACGCTCAGGCTTTCCTAGGCGGACTTGTTGCACAGCGCGATCGACGACACGATCGTTGACCGTTAACAACGAGCAAGCCACACGGCCAGCCTGGGCACCCCTACTTCCAAGGCCTCATCGGTGGGAAAAACGTGGGCAACGAAGCGAGAATAATCGTGGGATAATGAGCTGGGATGTGGCTAGACAAGCTCGATGGTGTGCGCGGCGAAGCTCACGATGAGGCATGCTACGTGAGGGCCAAATTGTTGGGGGGATTTTGAGCATGCGGAGTGTTTCTTCGCAGGCCCTCGAGGCGGCAGACGTGGGGTTGGATCTCGACACTCAGGCTTACCTAGGCGGACTCGTTGCATAGCGCGATCGACGACACGATCATCAGCCGTTAGCAACGCGCGAGCCACACGGCTTGCCTGAGCACCCCTACTGCAAAGGCCTCATCGGTGGGAAAAAACGTGGGCAACGAAGAGAGAATAATCGTGGGATAATGAGCTGAGATGTGGCTAAACAAGCTCGATGGTGTGGGGGGCGAGGCAAACGATGATGCATGCTACGTGAAGGCCAAATGGTAAAGGAGATTTCGAGCATGCGGAGTGCTTTGTCGTAGGCCCTCGAGGTGGCAGACATGGGGTTGGATGTCGATGCTCAGGCTTGCCTAGGCAGACTCGTTGCGCAGCGTGATCGACGACACGATCGTCTACCGTTAGCAACAAGCGAGCCACATGGCCAGCCTGGGCACCCTTACTGCCAAGGCCTCATTGGTGGGAAAAATGTAGGCAACGAAGCGAGAATAATCGTGGGATAATGAGCTGGGATATGGCTAGATAAGCTCGATGGTGTGGGCGACGAAGTTAACGACGATGCATGCTACGCGAGAGCTAAATCGTTGGGGCATTTCGAGCATGCGGAGTGCTTCTTCGCAGGGCCTTGAGGCGGCAGACGTGGGGTTGGATCTTGACGCTTAGGCTTTCCTAGGCGGACTCGATGCGCAGCGCGATCGAAGACACGATCGTCGACCGTTAGCAACGAGGGAGCCACACGGCCAGCCTGGGCACCCCAGCTGCCAAGGCCTCATCAGTGGGAAAAACGTGAGCAACGAAGAGAGAATAATCATGGAATAATGAGCTGGGATGTGGCTAGACAAGCTCGATGGTGTGGGCGACGAAGCTAATGATGATGCATGCTACGTGAAGGCCAAATTATTGGGGGGACTTCGAGCATGCGATGTACATCATCGCTGGCCCTCGAGGCGACTGACATGGGGTTGGATCTCGACGCTCAGGCTTTCCTAGGCAGACTCGTTGCACAGCGCGATCGACGACACGATCGTCGACTGTTTGCAACGAGCGAGCCACACGGCCAACCTGGGCACCACTACTGCCAAGGCCTCATTGGTGGGAAAAATGTGGGTAACGAAGCGAGAATAATCGTGGGATAATGAGCTGGGATGAGGCTAGACAAGCTCGATGGTGTGGGCGACGAAGCCAACGATGATGCATGCGACGTGTAGGCCAAATTGTTGGGGGGATTTCCAGCAATCGGAGTGCTTCGTCGTAGGCCCTCGAGGGGGCAGATGTGGGGTTGGATCTCGACGCTCAGGCTTGCCTTGGCGGACTCGTTGCGCAGCACGATCGACGACACGTTCGTCGACCGTTAGCAACGAGCGAGCCACACAGCAAGCTTGGGCACCTCTGCTGCCAAGGCCTCATCTGTGGGAAAAATGTGGGCAAGGAAGCTAGAATAATCGTGGGATAATGAGCTGGGATGCGGCTAGACAAGCTCGATGGTGTGGGCGGCGAAGCTAACGATGATGCATGCGACGTGTGGCCCAAATCGTTGGGGGGATCTCCAGCTTGCGGAGTACTTCGTCGTAGGCCCTCGAGGCGGCAGATGTGGGGTTGGATCTCGACGCTCAGGCTTGCTTTGGCGGACTCGTTGCGCAGCACGATCGACGACACGTTCATCGGCCGTTAGCAACGAGCGAGCCACACGGCCAGCTTGGGCACCTCTGCTGCCAAGGCCTCATCAGTGGGAAAAATGTGGCCAACGAAGCGAGAATAATCGTGGGATAATGAGCTGGGATGTGACTAGACAAGCTTGATGGTGTGGGCGACGAAGCTAACGATGATGAATGCGACGTGTGGGCCAAATCATTGGGGGGATCTCCAGCTTGCGGAGTGCTTCGTCGTAGGCCCTCCAGGTGGCAGATGTGGGGTTGGATCTCGACGCTCAGGCTTGCCTTGGCGGACTCGTTGCGCAGCACGATCGACGACACGTTCGTCGACCGTTAGCAACGAGCGAGCCACACGGCCAGCTTGGGCACCTCTGCTGCCAAGGCCTCATCAGTGGGAAAAATATGGGCAACGAAGAAAGAATAATCGTGGGATAATGAGCTGGGATGTGGCTAGACAAGCTCGATGGTGTGGGCGACGAAGCCAACGATGATGCATGCGACGTGTAGGCCAAATTGTTGGGGGGATTTCCAGCATGCGGAGTGCTTCGTCGTAGGCCCTCGAGGGGGCAGATGTGGGGTTGGATCTCGACGCTCAGGCTTGCCTTGGAGGACTCGTTGTGCAGCACGATCGACGACACGTTCGTCGACCGTTAGCAACAAGCGAGCCACACGGCCAGCTTGGGCACCTCTGCTGCCAAGGCCTCATCTGTGGAAAAAATGTGGGCAACGAAGCTAGAATAATCGTGGGATAATGAGATGGGATGCGGCTAGACAAGCTCGATGGTGTGGGCGGCGAAGCTAACGATGATGCATGCGACGTGTGGGCCAAATCGTTGGGGGGATCTCCAGCTTGCGGAGTACTTCGTCGTAGGCCCTCGAGGCGGCAGATGTGGGGTTGGATCTCGACGCTCAGGCTTGCTTTGGCGGACTCGTTGCGCAGCACGATCGACGACACGTTCATCGGCCGTTAGCAACGAGCGAGCCACACAGCCAGCTTGGGCACCTCTGCTGCCAAGGCCTCATCAGTGGGAAAAATGTGGCCAACGAAGCGAGAATAATCGTGGGATAATGAGCTGGGATGTGACTAGACAAGCTTGATGGTGTGGGCGGCGAAGCTAACGATGATGAATGCGACGTGTGGGCCAAATCATTGGGGGGATCTCCAGCTTGCGGAGTGCTTCGTCGTAGGCCCTCGAGGTGGCAGATGTGGGGTTGGATCTCGACGCTCAGGCTTGCCTTGGCGGACTCGTTGTGCGGCACGATCGACGACACGTTCGTCGACCGTTAGCAACGAGCGAGCCACACGACCAGCTTGGGCACCTCTGCTGCCAAGGCCTCATCAGCGGGAAAAATGTGGCCAACGAAGCGAGAATAATCATGGGATAATGAGCTGGGATGTGACTAGACAAGCTTGATGGTGTGGGCGGCGAAGCTAACGATGATGCATGCGACGTGTGGGCCAAATCATTGGGGGGATTTCCAGCATGTGGAGTGCTTCGTCGTAGGCCCTCGAGGTGGCAGACGTGGGGTTGGATCTCGACGCTCAGGCTTGCCTTGGCGGACTCATTGCGCAGCACGATCGACGACACGTTCGTCGACCGTTAGCAACGAGCGAGCCACACGGCCAGCTTGGGCACCTCTGCTGCCAAGGCCTCATCAGTGGGAAAAATGTGGCCAACGAAGCGAGAACAATCGTGGGATAATGAGCTGGGATGTGACTAGACAAGCTTGATGGTGTGGGCGGCGAAGCTAACGATGATGCATGCGACGTGTGAGCCAAATCATTGGGGGGATCTCCAGCTTGCGGAGTGCTTCGTCGTAGGCCCTCGAGGTGGCAGATGTGGGGTTGGATCTTGACCCTCAGGCTTGCCTTGGCGGACTCGTTGCGCAGCACGATCGACGACACGTTCATCGACCGTTAGCAACGAGCGAGCCACACGGCCAACTTGGGCACCTCTGCTGCCAAGGCCTCATCAGTGGGAAAAATATGGGCAACAAAGCGAGAATAATCGTGGGATAATGAGCTAGGATGTGGCTACACAAGCTCGATGGTGTGGGCGGCGAAGCTAACGATGATGCATGCGACGTGTGGGCCAAATTGTTGAGGGAATCTCCAGCTTGCGGAGTGCTTCGTCGTAGGCCCTCGAGGCGGCAGATGTGGGGTTGGATCTCGACGCTCAGGCTTTCCTAGGTGGACTCGTTGCATAGCGCGATCGACGACACGATCGTTGACCATTAAAAACGAGCAAGCCACACGCCCAGCCTGGGCATCCCTTCTTCCAAGGCATCATCGGTGGGAAAAACATGGGCAACGAAGCGAGAATAATCGTGGGATAATGAGCTGGGATGTGACTAGACAAGCTCGATAGTGTGGGAGGCGAAGCTAACGATGATGCATGCGACGTGTGGGCCAAATTGTTGGGGGGATCTCGAGCATGCGGAGTTCTTCGTCGTAGGCCCTCGAGGCAACAGATGTGGGGTTGGATCTCGACGCTCAGACTTTCCTAGGTGGACTCATTGCACAGCGCGATCGATGACACGATCATCGACCGTTAGCATCGAGCGAGCCACGCGGCCAGCCTGGGCACCCCTACTTCCAAGGCGTCGTCTATGGGAAAAACGTGGGCAACGAAGCGAGAATAATCGTGGGATAATGAGCTGGGATGTGGCTAGACAAGCTCGATGGTGTGGGCAGCAAAACTAACGATGATGCATGCTACGTGAGGGCCAAATTGTTGGGGGGATTTTCGGCATGCGGAGTGCTTCGTCGTAGGCCCTCGAGGTGGCAGATGTGGGGTTGGATCTCGACGCTCAGGCTTGCCTTGGCGGACTCGTTGCGCAGCACGATCGATGACACGTTCGTCGACCGTTAGCAACGAGCGAGCCACACGGCCAGCTTGGGCACCTCTGCTGCCAAGGCCTCATCAGTGGGAAAAATATGGGCAACGAAGCGAGAATAATCGGGGGATAATGAGTTGGGATGTGGCTAGACAAGCTCGATGGTGTGGGCGGCGAAGCTAACGATGATGCATGCGACGTGTGGGCCAAATCGTTGGGGGAATCTCCAGCTTGCAGAGTGCTTCGTCGTAGGCCCTCGAGGCGGCAGAAGTGGGGGTTGGATCTCGACGCTCAGGCTTTCCTAGGCGGACTCGTTGCACAGCGCGATCGATGACACGATCGTTGACCGTTAACAACGAGCAAGCCACACGTCCAGCCTGGGCACCCCTACTTCCAAGGCCTCATCGGTGGGAAAAACGTGGGCAACGAAGCGAGAATAATTGTGGGATAATGAGCTGGGATGTGGCGAGACAAGCTCGATGGTGTGGGCAGCAAAACTAACGATGATGCATGCTACGTGAGGGCTAAATTATTGGGGGGATTTCCAGCATGCGGAGTGCTTCGTCGTAGGCCCTCGAGGTGGCAGATGTGGGGTTGGATCTCGATGCTCAGGCTTGCCTTGGCGGACTCGTTGCGCAGCACGATCGACGACTCGTTCGTCGACCGTTAGCAATGAGAGAGCTACGCGGCCAGCTTGGGCACCTCTGCTGCCAAGGCCTCATCAGTGGGAAAAACGTGGGCAACGAAGCGAGAATAATCGTGGGATAATGAGCTGGGATGTGGCTAGACAAGCTCGATGGTGTGGCCGGCGAAGCTAATGGTGATGCATGCTACGCGAGGGCCAAATCGTTGGAGGGATTTCCAGTATGCGGAGTGCTTCGTCGTAGGCCCTCGAGGTGGCAGATGTGGGGTTGGATCTCGACGCTCAGGGTTGCTTTGGCGGACTCGTTGCGCAACACGATCGACGACACGTTCGTCGACCGTTGGCAACGAGCGAGCCACCCGGCCAGCTTGGGCACCCCTGCTGCCAAGGCCTCATCGGTGGGAAAAATATGGGCAACGAAGCGAGAATAATCATGGGATAATGAGCTGGGATGTGGCTGGACAAGCTCGATGGTGTGGGCGGCGAAGCTAACGATGATGCATGCAACGTGTGGGCCAAATCATTGGGGGGATCTCCAGCTTGCGGAGAGCTTCGTCGTAGGCCCTCGAGGCGGCAGATGTGGGGTTGGATCTCGACGCTCAGGCTTTCCTTGGCGAACTCGTTGCACAGCGCGATCGACGACACGATCGTCGACTGTTAACAACGAGCAAGTCACACGCCCAGCCTGGGCACCCCCACTTCCAAGGCCTCATCGGTGGGAAAAACGTGGGCAACGAAGCGAGAATAATCGTGGGATAATGAGCTGGGATGTGGCTAGACAAGCTCGATGGTGTGGGCGGCGAAGCTAACAATGATGCATGCGACGTGTGGGCCAAATCATAGGGGGGATCTCCAGCTTGCAGAGTGCTTCGTCGTGGGCCCTCGAGGCGACAGATGTGGGGTTGGATCTCGACGCTTAGGCTTTCCTAGGTGGACTCGTTGCGCAGCGCGATCGACGACACTATCATCTGTCGTTAGCAACCAGTGAGGCACACGGCCAACCTAGGCACCCTTACTGCCAAGGCCTCATTGGTGGGAAAAACGTGGGCAACGAAGCGAGAATAATCGTGGGATAATGAGCTGGGATGTCGCTAGACAAGCTCAACTGTATGGGCGGTGAAGCTAGCGATGATGCATGCTACGTGAGGGCAAAATCGTTGGGGGGATTTCGAGCATGCGGAGTGCTTCATCGCAGGCCCTCGAGGCGGCAGACGTGGGGTTGGATCTCGATGCTCAGGCTTTCCGAGGCAGACTCGTTGCATAGCGCGATCGATGACACGATCGTCGACCATTTGCAACGAGCGAGCTACACGGCCAGCCTGCGCACCCCTACTTCCAAGGCCTCATCGATGGGAAAAACGTGGGCAACGAAGCGAGAATAATCATGGGATAATGAGCTGGGATATGGCTAGACAAGCTCGAAGGTGTGGGCGGCAAAGCTAACGATGATGCATGCAACGTGTGGGCCAAATCATTGGGGGGATCTCCAGCTTGCGGAGAGCTTCGTCGTAGGCCCTCGAGGCGGCAGATGTGGGGTTGGATCTCGACGCTCAGGCTTTCCTTGGCGAACTCGTTGGACAGCGCGATCGACGACACGATCGTCGACTGTTAACAACGAGCAAGTCACACGCCCAGCCTGGGCACCCCCACTTCCAAGGCCTCATCAGTGGGAAAAACGTGGGCAACGAAGCGAGAATAATCGTGGGATAATGAGCTGGGATGTGGCTAGACAAGCTCGATGGTTTGGGTGGCGAAGCTAACAATGATGCATGCGACGTGTGGGCCAAATCATTGGGGGGATCTCCAGCTTGCAGAGTGCTTCGTCGTGGGCCCTCGAGGCGACAGATGTGGGGTTGGATCTCGACGCTCAGGCTTTCCTAGGTGGACTCGTTGCGCAGCGCGATCGACGACACTATCATCTGTCGTTAGCAACCAGTGAGCCACACGGCCAACCTAGGCACCCTTACTGCCAAGGCCTCATTGGTGTGAAAAACGTGGGCAACGAAGCGAGAATAATCATGGGATAATGAGCTGGGATGTCGCTAGACAAGCTCAACTGTGTGGGCGGCAAGCTAGCGATGATGCATGCTACGTGAGGGCAAAATCGTTGGGGGGATTTCGAGCATGCGGAGTGCTTCATCGCAGGCCCTCGAGGCGGCAGACGTGGGGTTGGATCTCGATGCTCAGGCTTTCCGAGGCGGACTCGTTGCATAGCGCGATCGATGACACGATCGTCGACCATTTGCAACGAGCGAGCTACACGGCCAGCCTGCGCACCCCTACTTCCAAGGCCTCTTCGATGGGAAAAACGTGGGCAACGAAGCGAGAATAATCATGGGATAATGAGCTGGGATATGGCTAGACAAGCTCGAAGGTGTGGGCGGCGAAGCTAACGATGATGCATGCTACCTGAAGGCCAAATTGTTGGAGGGATTTCCAGCATGCGGAGTGCTTCATTGCAGGCCCTCGAGGTGGCAGATGTGGGGTTGGATCTCGACGCTCAGGCTTGCCTAGGCGGACTCGTTACGCAGCACGATCGACGACACGTTCGTCGGCCGTTAGCAATGAGCGAGCCACACGGCCAGCTTGGGCACCTCTGCTGCCAAGGCCTCATCGGTGGGAAAAACGTGGGCAACGAAGCTAGAATAATCGTGGGATAATGAGCTGGGATGCGGCTAGACAAGCTCGGTGGTGTGGGCGGCGAAGCTAACGATGATGCATGCGATGTGTGGGCCAAATCGTTGGGGGAATCTCCAGCTTGCGGAGTGCTTCGTCGTAGGCCCTCAAGGCGGCAGATGTGGGGTTGGATCTCGACGCTCAGGCTTGCTTTGGCGGACTCATTGCGCAGCACGATCGACGACACGTTCGTCGGCCGTTAGCAACAAGCGAGCCACACGGCCAGCTTGGGCACCTCTGCTACCAAGGCCTCATCGGTGGAAAAATGTAGGCAACGAAGCGAGAATAATCGTAGGATAATAAGCTGGGATGTGGCTAGAGAAGCCCGATGTTGTGGGCGGTGAAGCAAACCATGATGCATGCTATGTGAGGGCAAATTGTTGGGGGGATTTCGAGCTTGCAGAGTGTTTCATCGCAGGTCCACGAGGCAACAGACATGGGGTTGGATCACGATGCTCAAGCTTTCCTAGGTGGACTCGTTGGGCTGCGTGATCGACGACACTATCGTCGGCTGTTAGCAAGGAGCGAGCCACACGGCCAGCCTGGTCACCCCTACTGCCAAAGCCTCATCGGTGGGAAAAGCGTGGGCAACGAAGCGAGAATAATCTTGGGATTATGAGCTGGGATGTGGCTAGAGAAGCTCGATGGTGTGGGCGACGAAGCTAACGATGATGCATGCTACGTGAGGGATAAATCGTTGGGGGGATTTCGAGCATGCGGAGTGCTTCGTCGTAGGCTCTCGAGGCAGCAGACGTTGGGTTTGATCTCGACGCTCAGGCTTGCCTAGGCTGACTCTTTGTGCAGTACGATTGACAACACGATCGTAGGCCGTTAGCAACGAGCGAGCCACACGGCCAACCTGGGCACCCCTGCTGCCAAGGCCTCATCGGTGGGAAAAACGTGGGCAACGAAGCGAGAATAATCGTGGGATAAAGTGCTGGGATGTGGCTAGACAAGCTCGATGGTGTGGGCGGCGAAAGTAAACGATAATGCATGCTACGTGAAGGCCAAATTATTGGGGGGATTTTCAGCAAGCGAAGTGCTTCATCGTAGGCCTTCGAGGCGACAGAAGTGGGGTTGGATCTCGACGCTCAGGCTTGCCTAGGCGGACTCGTTGCGCAGCGCGATCGACGACATGATCGCCAGCCGTTAGCAACGAGCGAGCCACGCGGCCAGTCTGGGCGCCTCTGCTGCCAAGGCCTCATCAGTGGGAAAAATGTGGGCTACGAGGCGAGAATAATCGTGGGATAATGAGCTGGGATGTCGCTAGACAAGCTCAATTGTGTGGGTGGCGAAGCTAGCGATGATGCAAGCTACGTGAGGGCCAAATTGTTGGGGGGATTTTGAGCATGCGGAGTGCTTCGTCGCTGGCCCTCGAGGCGGCAGACGTGGGGTTGGATCTTGACACTCAGGCTTTCCTAGGCGGATTTATTGCATAGCGCGATCGACGACACGATCGTCGACCGTTAGCAACGAGCGAGCCACACGGCTAGCCTGGGAACCCCTACTTCGAAGGCCTTATTGGTGGGAAAAACGTGGGCAAGAAAGCGAGAATAATCATGGGATGATGAGCTGGGATATGGCTAGACAAGCTCGATGGTGTGGGCGGTGAAGCTAACGATGATGCACGCTACGTGAGGACCAAATTGTTGGGGGGATTTCCAGCATGCGGAGTGCTTTGTCGAAGGCCCTCGAGGTGGCAGATCTGGGGTTGGATCTCGACGCTCAGGCTTGCTTTGGCAGACTCGTTGCGCAGCACGATCGACGACACGTTCGTTGGCCGTTAGCAACAAGCGAGCCACACGGCCAGCTTGGGCACCTCTACTGCCAAGGCCTCATCGGTGGGAAAAATGTGGGCAACGAAGCTAGAATGATCGTGGGATAATGAGCTAAGATGTGGCTAGACAAGCTCGATGGTGTGGGCGGCGAAGCTAACGATGATGCATGCGACGTGTGGGCCAAATCGTTGGGGGGATCTCCAGCTTGCGGAGTGCTTCGTCGTAGGCCCTCGAGGCGGCAGATGTGGGGTTGGATCTCGATGCTCAGGCTTTCCTAGGCGGACTCGTTGCACAGCGCGATCGACGACACAATCGTCGACTGTTAGCAACGAGTGAGCCACACAGCCAGCCTGGGCACCCCTACTTCCAAGGCCTCATCGGTGGGAAAAACATGAGCAACGAAGCGAGAATAATCATGGGATAATGAGCTGGGATGTGACTAGACAAGCTCGATAGTGTGGGCGGCGAAGCTAATGATGATGCATGCGATGTGTGGGCCAAATCGTTGGGGGGATCTCGAGCATGCGTAGTGCTTCGTCGTAGGCCCTCGAGGCAACAGATGTGGGGTTGGATCTCGACGCTCAGACTTTCCTAGGTGGACTCGTTGCACAGCGCGATCGATGACACGATCGTCGACCATTAGCATCGAGCGAGCCACGCGGCCAGCCTGGGCACCCCTACTTCCAAGGCGTCATCTATGGGAAAAATGTGGGCAACGAAGCGAGAATAATCGTGGGATAATGAGCTGGGATGTGGCTAGACAAGCTCGATGGTGTGGGCGGTAAAGCTAACGATGATGCACGCTACGTGAGGACCAAATTGTTGGGGGGATTTCCAGCATGCGGAGTGCTTTGTCGAAGGCCCTCGAGGTGGCAGATCTGGGGTTGGATCTCGACGCTCAGGCTTGCTTTGGCAGACTCGTTGCGCAGCACGATCGACGACACGTTCGTTGGCCGTTAGCAACAAGCGAGCCACACGGCCAGCTTGGGCACCTCTACTGCCAAGGCCTCATCGGTGGGAAAAATGTGGGCAACGAAGCTAGAATGATCGTGGGATAATGAGCTAAGATGTGGCTAGACAAGCTCGATGGTGTGGGCGGCGAAGCTAACGATGATGCATGCGACGTGTGGGCCAAATCGTTGGGGGGATCTCCAGCTTGCGGAGTGCTTCGTCGTAGGCCCTCGAGGCGGCAGATGTGGGGTTGGATCTCGACGCTCAGGCTTTCCTAGGCGGACTCGTTGCACAGCGCGATCGACGACACAATCGTCGACTGTTAGCAACGAGCGAGCCACACAGCCAGCCTGGGCACCCCTACTTCCAAGGCCTCATCGGTGGGAAAAACATGAGCAACAAAGCGAGAATAATCATGGGATAATGAGCTGGGATGTGACTAGACAAGCTCGATAGTGTGGGCGGCGAAGCTAATGATGATGCATGCGATGTGTGGGCCAAATCGTTGGGGGGATCTCGAGCATGCGTAGTGCTTCGTCGTAGGCCCTCGAGGCAACAGATGTGGGGTTGGATCTCGACGCTCAGACTTTCCTAGGTGCACTCGTTGCACAGCGCGATCGATGACACGATCGTCGACCATTAGCATCGAGCGAGCCACGCGGCCAGCCTGGGCACCCCTACTTCCAAGGCGTCATCTATGGGAAAAATGTGGGCAACGAAGCGAGAATAATCGTGGGATAATGAGCTGGGATGTGGCTAGACAAGCTCGATGGTGTGGGCAGCGAAGCTAACGATGATGCATGCTACGCGAGGGCCAAATCGTTGGAGGGATTTCGAGCATGCGGAGTGCTTCTTCGAAGGCCCTTGAAGCGGCAGACGTGGGGTTGGATCTCGATGCTCAGGCTTGCTTAGGCGGACTCGTTACGCAGCGCGATTGAAGACACGATTGTCGGCCATTAGCAACGAGCGAGCTACACGACCACCCTGGGCACCCCTACTGCCAAGGCCTCATCAAGGGGAAAAACGTGGGCAACGAAGCGAGAATAATCGTGGGATAATAAGCTGGGATGTGGCTAGAAAGGCTCGATGGTGTGGGCGGCGAAGCTAATGATGATGCATGCTACACGAGGGCCAAATCATTGGGGGGATTTCGAGCATGACGAGTGCTTCTTCCCAGGCCCTTGAGGCGGCAGATGTGGGGTTGGATCTCGACGCTCATGCTTGCCTAGGTGGACTCGTTGGGCAGTGTGATCGACGACACTATCCTCGGTTGTTATCAACGAGCGAGCCACACGGCCAGCCTGGGCACCCCTACTTCCAAGTCCTCATCGGTGGGAAAAATGTGGGCAACAAAGTGAGAATAATCGTGGGATAATGAGCTGGGATATGGCTAGACAAGCTTGATGGTGTGGGTAGTGAAGCTAACGATGATGCATGCTACGCGAGGGCCAAATCGTTGGGGGGATTTCGAGCATGCGGAGTGGTTCTTCGCAGTCCCTTGAAGTGGCAGACGTGGGGTTGGATCTCGATGCTCAGGCTTGCTTAGGCGGACTCGTTGCGCAGCGCGATCGAAGACACGATCGTCGACCGTTAGCAAAGAGCAAGCCACATGGCCAGCCTGGGCACCCCTACTGCCAAGGCCTCATCAAAGGGAAAAACGTGGGCAACGAAGCGAGAATAATCGTGGGATAATGAGCTGGGATGTGGCTAGACAAGCTCGATGGTGTGGGCGGCGAAAGTAAACGATGATGCATGCTACGTGAAGGCCAAATTATTGGGGGGATTTTGAGCTAGCGAAGTGCTTCATCGTAGGCCCTCGAGGCGGCAAAGGTGGGGTTGGATCTCGACGCTCAGGCTTGCCTAGGCGGACTCATTGCGCAGCATGATCGACGACACGATCGTCGGCCATTAGCAACGAGCGAGCCACACGGCCAGCCTAGGCACCCCTGCTGCCAAGGCCTCGTTGGTGGGAAAAACGTGGGCAACAAAGCGAGAATAATCGTAGGATAATGAGCTGGGATGTGGCTAGACAATCTCGATGTTGTGGGCGGCGAAGCAAACAATGATGCATGCTACGTGAGGGCCAAATTGTTGGGGGGATTTCGAGAATGCGGAGTGCTTCATCGCAGGCCCTCGAGGCGGCAGACGTGGGGTTTGATCTCGACGCTCCGGCTTGCCTAGGAGGACTCGTTGTGCAGCGTGATCGACGACACTATCATCGTCCGTTAGCAACGAGCGACCCACACGGCCAGCCTGGGCAACCCTACTGCAAAGGCCTCATCAGTGGGAAAAAACGTGGGCAACGAAGCAAGAATAATGGTGGGATAATGAGCTGGGATGTGGCTAGACAAGCTCGATGGTGTGGGCGGCGAAGCTCACGATGATGCATTCCACATGAGGGCCAAATTGTTGGGGGGATTTCGAGCCTGCGGAGTGCTTCGTCGCAGGCCCTCGAGGCGGCAGACGTTGGGTTGGATCTTGACACTCGGGCTTGCCTAGGCGAACTAGTTGCGCAGCGCGATCGACGAAACGATCGTCGGCCGTTAGCAAAGAGAGAGCCACACCGCCAGCCTAAGCACCCCTGCTTCCAAGGGCTCATTGATGGGAAAAACATTGGCAACAAAGCGAGAATAATGGTGGGATAATGAGCAGGGATATGGCTAGACAAGCTCGATGGTGTGGGCATCAAAGCAAACAATGATGCATGCTACGTGAAGGCCAAATTTTTGGGGGGATTTCGAGCATGCGGAGTACTTCATCTTAGGCCCCTGAGGCGGTAGACATGGGGTTTGATCTCGACGCTCAGGCTTGCCTTAGTGGACTCATTGTGCAGCGTGATCGACGACACTATCGTCGTCCATTAGCAACGAGCGAGCCACACGGCCAGCCTGGGCACTCCTACTGCCAAGGCCTCATCGGTGGGAAAAAACGTGGGCAACGAAGCGAGAATAATCATAGGATAATGAGCTGGGATGTGGTTAGACAAGCTCGATGGTGTGGCCGGTGAAGCTAACGATGATGCATGCAACGTGTGGGCCAAATCGTTGGGGGGATCTTGAGCATGCGGAGTGCTTCATTGTAGGCCCTCGAGGCGGCAGATGTGGGGTTGGATCTCGACGCTCAGGCTTTCCTAGGCGGACTCGTTGCACAGCGAGATCGACGACACGATCGTCGACTGTTAGCAAAGAGCGAGCCACACGGCCAGCTTGGGCATCCCTTCTTCCAAGGCCTCATCGGTGGGAAAAACATGGGCAACGAAGCGAGAATAATCGTGGGATAATGAGTTGGGATGTGACTAGACAAGCTCGATGGTGTGGGCGGCGAAGCTAACGATGATGCATGCGACGTGTGGGCCAAATTGTTGGGGGGATCTCGAGCATGCGGAGTGCTTCGTCGTAGGCCCTCGAGGCAACAGATGTGGGGTTGGATCTCGACGCTCAGACTTTCCTAGGTGGACTCGTTGCACAACGCGATCGATGACACGATCGTCGACCGTTAGCATCGAGCGAGCCACGCGGCCAGCCTGGGCACCCCTACTTCCAAGGCGTCATCTATGGGAAAAACATGGGCAACGAAGCGAGAATAATCGTGGGATAATGAGCTGGGATGTGGCTAGACAAGCTCCATGGTGTGGGCGGCGAAGCTAACGATGATGCATGCTACGCGAGGGCCAAATCATTGGGGGGATTTCGAGCATGAGGAATGCTTCATCGTAGGCCCTCGAGTCGGCAAATGTGGGGTTGGATCTTGACGCTCAGGCTTGCCTAGGCGGACTCGTTGCGCAGCGCGATCGACGACAAGATCTTCAGCCGTTAGCAACGAGCGAGCCACACGGCCAGCCTGGGCACCCCTGCTGCCAAAGCCTCATCGGTGGGAAAAATGTGGGCAACGAAGCGAGAGTAATCGTGGGATAATGAGCTGGGATGTGGCTACACAATCTCGATGTTGTGGGCGGCGAAGCAAACCATGATACATGCTACGTGAGGGCCAAATTGTTGGGGGGATTTCGAGCATGCGGAGTGCTTCATCGTAGGCCCTCGAGGCGGCAGACATGGGGTTGGATCTCGACGCTCATGCTTGCATAAGTGGACTCGTTGGGCAGCGTGATCGACGACACTATCGTAGGCTGTTAGCAACGAGCGAGCCACGCGGCGAGCCTGGGCACCCCTACTGCCAAGGCCTCATCAAGGGGAAAAACGTGGGCAACGAAGCAAGAATAATCGTGGGATAATAAGCTGGGATGTGGCTAGACAAGCTCGATGGTGTGGGCGGCGAAGCTAACGATGATGCATGCTACGCGAGGGCCAAATCTTTGGGGGGATTTCGAGCATGAGGAGTGCTTTTTCGCAGGCCCTTGAGGCGGTAGACGTGGGGTTGGATCTCGACGCTCAGGCTTCCCCAGGCGGACTCGTTGCGCAACACGATCGAAGACACGATCGTCGGTCTTTAGCAACGAGCGAGACACATGGCCAGCCTGGGCACCCCTGCTGCCAAAGACTCATCGGTGGAAAAAATGTGGGCAACGAAGCAAGAATAATCGTGGGATAATGAGTTGGGATGTGGCTAGACAAGCTCCATGGTGTAAGGGGCGAAGCTAACGATGATGCATGCTACGTGAAGGCCAAATTATTGGGAGGATTTCGAGCATGCGAAGTGCTTTATCGTAGGCCCTCGAGGCGGCAGATGTGGAGTTGGATCTCGATGCTCAAGCTTGCCTAGGCGGACTCGTTGCGCAGCGCGATCGACGACACGATCTTCAACCATTAGCAACGAGCAAGCCACACGGCTAGCCTGGGCACCCCTGCTGCCAAGGCCTCATCGGTGGGAAAAACGTGGGCAACAAATCGAGAATAATCGTAAGATAAAAAGCTGGGATATGGTTAGACAAGCACATTTTTGTGGGCGGCAAAACAAACCATGATACATGCTACGTGAAGGACAAATTGTTGGAGGGATTTCGAGCATGAGGAGTGCTTCATCGCAGGCCCTCGAGGCGGCAGACGTGGGGTTGGATCTCGACGCTCGTGCTTGCCTAGGTGGACTCGTTGGGCAGCGCGATCGAAGACACGATCGTTGGCCGTTAGCAACGAGCGAGCCGCACGGCCAGCCTGGGCACCCCTACTGCCAAGGCCTCATCAAGGGGAAAAACGTGGGTAAGGAAGCGAGAATAATCGTGGGATAATGAGCTGGGATGTGGCTAAACAAGCTCGATGGTGTGGGCAGCGTAGCTAATGATGATGCATGCTACGCGAGGGCCAAATCATTGGGGAGATTTCGAGCATGTGGAGTGCTTCATCATAGGCCCTCGAGGCGGCAGACGTGGGGTTGGATCTCGACGCTCGTGCTTGCCTAGGTGGACTCGTTGGGCAGTGCGATCGAAGACACGATTGTTGGCCGTTAGCAACGAGCGAGCCGCACAGCCAGCCTAGGCACCCCTACTGCCAAGGCCTCATCAAGGGGAAAAACGTGGGCAACGAAGCGATAATAATCGTAGGATAATGAGCTGGGATGTGGCTAGCCCAGCTCGATGGTGTAGGCGGCGAAGCTAACGATGATGCATGCTACGCGAGGGCCAAATCGTTGGGGGGATTTCGAGCATGAGGAGTGCTTCTTCGCAGGCCCTTAAGGCGGCAGACGTGGGGTTGGATCTCGACGCTCAGGCTTGCCTTGGCGGACTCGTTGCGCATCGCGATCGAAGACACGATCGTCGACCGTTAGCAACGAGCGAGCCACACGGCCAGCCTGGGCACCCCTGCTACCAAGGCCTCATCGATGGGGTAAACGTGGGCAACGAAGCAAGAATAATTGTGGGATAATGAGTTAGGATGTGGCTAGACAAGCTCGATGTTGTGGGCAGCGAAGCTAAGGATGATGCATGCTACGTGAGGGCCAAATCGTTGGTGGGATTTCAAGAATGCGGAGTGCTACGTCGCTGGCCCTCGACGCGGCAGACGTGGGGTTGGATCTCGACGCTCAAGCTTGCCTGGGCGGACTCGTTGCGCAGCGCGATCGACGACACGATCGTCGGCCGTCAGCAATGAGGGAGCCATACGGCCAGCTGGGGCACCCCTTTTGCCAAGGCCTCATCGATGGGAAAAATGTGGTCAACGAAGCGAGAATAATCATGGAATAATGAGCTGGGATGTGGCTAGACAAGCTCGATGGTATGGGCGGCGAAGCTAACAATGATGCATGCTGTGTGAGGGCAAAATCGTTGGGGGGATTTCAAACATGCGGAGTGCTTCATCGTAGGCCCTCGAGGCGCCAGACGTGGGGTTGGATCTCGACGCTCAGGCTTGCCTAGGCGGACTTGTTGCGCAGCACGATTGACGACACATTCATCGGCCGTTAGCAACGAGCGAGCCACACGGACAGCTTTGGGACCCCTGCTGCCTAGGCCTCATCGGTGGGAAAAATGTGGGCAACAAAGCGAGAATAATCGTAGGATAATGAGCTGACATGTGGCTAGACAAGCTCGATGGTGTGGGCGGCGATGCTAACGACGATGCATGCTACGTGAGGGCCAAATTGTTGGGGGGATTACGAGCATGTGGAGTGCTTCGTCGTCGGCCATCGAGGTGGCAGACGTGGGGTTAGATCTCGACGCTTAGGCTTGGCTAGGCGAACTCGTTGCGCAGCGCGATCGATGACACGATCGTCGGCCGTTAGCAACGAGCGAGCCACACAGTCAGCTTGGGCACCCCTACTGCCAAGACCACATCGGAGGGAAAAACGTGGGGAACGAAGCGAGAATAATGGTGGGATAATGAGCTGGGAAGTGGCTAGACAAGCTCGATGGTGTGGGTGACGAAGCTAACGATGATGCATGCTACGTGAGGGCCAAATTGTTGGGGGCATTTCGAGCTTGTGGAGTGCTTCATCGCAGGCCCTCCAGGCGGCAGACGTGGGGTTGGATCTCGACGCTCAGGCTTGCCTAGTTGGAGTCGTTGTGCAGCGTGATCGATGACACTATCGTCGACCGTTAGCAACAAGCGAGCCACACGGCCAGCTTGGGCACCCCTACTTGCAAGGCCTCATCGGTGGGGAAAACGTGGGCAACGAAGCGAGAATAATTGTGGGATAATGAGCTGGCCTTTGGCTAGACAAGCTCGATGGTGTGGGCGGCGAAGCTAATGATAATGCAAGCTACGTGAGGGCCAAATCGTTGGGGGGATTTTGAGCATGCGGAGTGCATCGTCGTAAGCTCTCGAGGCGGCAGACGTGGGGTTAGATCTCGACGCTTAAGCTTGCCTAGGTGGCCTCGTGGCGAAGTGCGATCGATGGCACGATCGTTGGCCGTTAGCAATGAGCGAGCCACACGGCCAGCCGGGGCACCCTTGCTGCCAAGGCCACATCGATGGGAAAAACATGGGCAATGAAGCGAGAATAGTCATAGGATAATGAGCTGGAATGTGGCTAGAAAAGCTCGATAGTATGGGCGACGAAGCTAACGATGATGCATGCTATGTGAGGGCCAAATTGTTGGGGGGATTTCAAGCATGCAGAGTACTTCGTCGCAGGCCTTCGAGGCGGCAGACGTGTGGTTGGATCTCGTCGCTCAGGCTTACCTAGGCGGACTCGTTGTGCAGTGAGATCGACGACACGATCGTCGATCGTTTGCAACGAGCGAGCCACACGGCCAGCTTGGGCACCCCTACTGCCAAGGCCTCATTGGTGGGAAAAACGTGGGCAATGAAGCGAGAATAATCTTGGGATAATGAGCTGGGATATGCCTAGACAAGCTCGATGGTGTGGGCGGCGAAGTAAACGATGATGCATGCTACTCGAGGGCCAAATCGTTGGGGGAATTTCGAGCATGCGGAGTGCTTCTTCGCAGGCCCTTGAGTTGGCAGAGGTGGGGTTGGATCTCGACGCTCAGGCTTGCCTAGGCGGACTCGTTGCGCAGCGTGATTGACGACACGATCGTCAGCTGTTAGCAACGAGCAAGCCACACGGCCAGCCTGGGCACCCCAACTGCCAAGGCCACATTGGTGGCAAATATTTGGGTAACAAAGCGAGAATAATCATGGGATAATAAGCTAGGATGTGGCTCGACAAGCTCGATGGTGTGGGCGGCGAAGCTAACAATGATGCATGCTACTCGAGGGCCAAATCGTTGGGTGGATTTCGAGCATGCGGAGTGCTTCTTCACAGGCCCTTGAGGCGGCACACGTGGGGTTGGATCTCGACGCTCAGGCTTGCCTAGGTGGACTCGATGCGCTGCGTGATCGAAGACACGATTGTTGGCCGTTAGCAACGAGCGAGCCACACGGCCACCCTCGGCACCCCTGCTGCCAAGGCCTCATCGGTGGGAAATATGCGGTTAACAAAGCAACAATAATCGTGGGATAATGAGCTGGGATGTGGCTAGACAAGCTCGATGGTGTGGGCGGCTTAGCTAATGATGATGCAAGCTACGTGAGGGCCAAATCGTTGAGAGGATTTCGAGCATGTGGAGTGCTTCGTCGCAGGCCCTCGAGGCGGCAGACGTGAGGTTAGATCTCGACGCTCAGGCTTGCCTAAGCGGACTCGTGGCGCAGCGCGATCGATGACACGATCGTTGGCCGTTAGCAATGAGCGAGCCATACGGCCAGCCAGGGCACCCTTGCGGCCAAGGCCACATCGGTGGGAAAAACGTGGGCATTGAAGCGAGAATAATCGTAGGATAATGAGTTAGAATGTGGCTAGACAAGCTCGATGTTGTAGGCAGCGAAGCTAACGATGATGCATGCTACGTGAGGGCCAAATCATTGGGGGGATTTCGAGAATGCGGAGTGCTTCATCGCAGGCCCTCGAGGCGGCAGACGTGGGGTTGGATCTCGACGCTCAAGCTTGCCTAGGCGGACTCGTTGCGCAGCGCGATCGACGACTCGATCGTCGGCCGTTAGCACTGAGGGAACCACACGGCCAGCATGGCCACCCCTGCTGCTAAGGCCTCATCGATGGGAAAAACGTGGGCATCGAAGCGAGAATAATCATGGGATAATGAGCTGGGATGTGGGTAGACAAGCTCGATGGTGTGGGCGGCGAAGATAACGATGATGCATGCTACGTGAGGGCCAAATCATTGGGGGGATTTCGAGCATGCGGAGTGCTTCATCGTAGGCCCTCGAGGCGGCAGACGTGGGGTTGGATCTCGACGCTCAGGCTTGCCTAGGCGGAACCGTTGTACAGCGCGATCAACGACACGATCGTCGGCCGTTAGCAACGAGCGAGTCATACGGCCAGCTTGGGCACCCTTGCTGCCAAGGCCTCATTGGTGGGAAAAACGTGGGCAACGAAGCGAGAATAATCGTGGGATAGTGAGCTGGGATATTGCTAGACAAGCTCGATGGTGTGGGCGGCGAAGCTAACGATGATGCATGCTACTCGAGGGCTAAATCGTTGGTGGGATTTCGAGCATGCGGAGTGCTTCTTCGTAGGCCCTTGAGGTGGCAGACGTGGGGTTGGATCTCAACACTCAGGCTTGCCTAGGCGGACTCGTTGCGCAGCATGATCGATGTCACAATCGTTGCGCGTTAGCAATAAGCGAGCCACACAGCCAGCTTGGGCACCCCTACTGCCAAGACCACATCGGAGGGAAAAACGTGGGGAACGAAGCGAGAATAATGGTGGGATAATGAGCTGGGAAGTGGCTACACAAGATCGATTGTGTAGGTGACGAAGCTAACGATGATGCATGCTACGTGAGGGCCAAATTGTTGGGGGGATTTCGAGAATGTGGAGTGCTTCATCGTAGGCCCTCCAGGCGGCAGACGTGGGGTTGGATCTCGACGCTCAGGCTTGCCTAGTTGGAGTCGTGGTGCAGCGTGATCGACAACACTATCGTCGACCGTTAGTAACGAGCGAGCCACACGGCCAACTTGGGCACCCCTACTGGCAAGGCCTCATCCGTGGGAAAAACGTGGGCAACGAAGCGAGAATAATCGTGGGATAATGAGTTGGCATGTGGCTAGACAAGCTCGATGGTGTGGGCGGCGAAGCGAACGATGATGCATGCTACGTGAGGGCCAAATCATTGGGGGGATTTCGAGCATGCGTGGTGCTTCATCGTAGGCCCTCGAGGTGGCAGACGTGGGGTTGGATCTCGACGCTCAGGCTTGCCATGGCGGACTCATTGTGCAACGCGATCAACGACACGATCGTCGGCCGTCAGCAACGAGCGAGCCACACGGCCAGCTTCGGCACCCCTACTGCCAAGGCCTCATCGGTGGGAAATATGTGGGTAACAAAGCGAGAATAATCGTGGGATAATGAGCTGGGATGTGGCTAGACAAGCTCGATGGTGTGGTCGGCGAAGCTAATGATAATGCAAGCTACGTGAGGGCCAAATCGTTGGGGGGATTTCGAGCATGCGGAGTGCATCGTCGTAGGCCCTCGAGGCGAGAGACGTGGGGTTAGATCTCGACGCTTAGGCTTGCCTAGGCGGACTCGTGGCGCAGCGTGATCGATGACACGATTGTTGGCCGTTCGCTATGAGCGAGCCACACGGCCAGCCTGGGCACCCTTGCTGCCAAGGCCACATCGGTGGAAAAAATGTGGGCAATGAAGCGAGAATAATCATAGGATAATGAGCTGGAATGTGGCTAGACAAGCTCGATGGTGTGGGCGACGAAGCTAACGATGATGCATGCTACGTGAGGGCCAAATTGTTTTGGGGATTCGGAGCATGCGGAGTGCTTCGTCGCAGGCCATCGAGGCTGCAGATGTGTGGTTGGATCTCGACGCTTAGGGTTACCTAGGCGGACTCGTTGCGCAGTGCGATCGATGACACGATCGTCGACCGTTAGCAACCAGCGTGCCACACGGCCAACCTGGGCTCCCCTACAACCAAGGCCTCATTGGTGGAAAAAACGTGGGCAACGAAGCGAGAATAATCGTAGGATAATGAGCTAGAATGTGGCTAGACAAGCTCGATGGTGTGGGCGGCGAAGCTAACGATGATGCATGCCACTCGAGGGCCAAATCGTTAGGGGGATTTCGAGCATGCGGAGTGCTTCTTCGTAGGCCCTTGAGGTCACAGACGTGGGGTTGGATCTTGACACTCAGGCTTCCCTAGGCGGACTCGTTGCGCAGCGTGATCGATGTCACGGTCATTGGGCGTTAGCAATAAGCGAGCCACACAGCCAGCTTGGGCACCCCTACTGCCAAGACCAAATCGGAGGGAAAAACGTGTGGAACGAAGCGAGAATAATGGTGAAATAATGAGCTGGGAAGTGGCTAGACAAGCTCGATGGTGTGGGTGATGAAGCTAACGATGATGCATGCTACGTGAGGGTCAAATTGTTGGGGGAATTTCGAGAATGTGGAGTGCTTCATCGCAGGCCCTCCAGGCGGCAGATGTGGGGTTGGATCTCGACGCTCAGGCTTGCCTAGTTGGAGTCGTTGTGCAGCGTGATCGATGACACTATCGTCGACCGTTAGCAACAAGCGAGCCACACGGCCAGCTTGGGCACCCCTACTGGCAAGGCCTCATCGGTGGGAAAAACGTGGGCAACGAAGCGAGAATAATCGTGGGATAATGAGCTGGCATGTGGCTAGACAAGCTCGATGGTGTGGGCGGCGAAGCTAACGATGATGCATGCTACGTGAGGGCCAAATCGTTGGGGGGATTTCGAGCATACGGAGTGCTTCATCGTAGGCCCTCAAGGCGGCAGACGTGGGGTTGGATCTCGACGCTCAGGCTTGCCTAGGCGGACTCGTTGTGCAACGCGATCAACGACATGATCGTCGGCCGTTAGCAACGAGCGAGCCACACGGCCAGCTTGGGCACCCCTGCTGCCAAGGCCTCATCGGTGGGAAATATGTAGGTAACAAAGCGAGAATAATCGTGGCATAATGAGCTGAGATGTGGCTAGACAAGCTCGATGGTGTGGGCGGCGAAGCTAATGATAATGCAAGCTACGTGAGGGCCAAATCGTTGGGGGGATTTCGAGCACGCGGAGTGCTTCGTCATAGGCACTCGAGGCGGCAGACGTGGGGTTAGATCTCGACGCTCCGGCTTGCCTAGGAGGACTCGTTGTGCTACGTGACCGACGACACTATCGTCGTCAGTTAGCAACGAGCGAGCCACACGGCCAGCCTGGGCACCCTTACTGCAAAGGCCTCATTGGTGGGAAAAAACGTGGGCAACGAAGCCAGAATAATCGTGGGATAATGAGCTGGGATGTGCCTAGACAAGCCCGATGGTGTGGGCGGTGAAGCTCACGATGATGCATGCTAAGTGAGGGCCAAATTGTTGGGGGGATTTCGAGCATGTGGAGTGCTTCGTCGCAGGCCCTCGAGGCGGCAGATGTGGGGTTGGATCTCGACTCTCAGGCTTTCTTTGGCAGACTCGTGGCGCAACACGATCGACGACACATTCGTCGACCGTTAGCAACAAGCGAGCCACACGACCGGCTTGGGGACCCCTGCTGCCAAGGCCTCATCGGTGGGAAAAACGTGGGCAACAAAGCGAGAATAATCGTAGGATAATGAGCTGGGATGTGGCTAGACAAGCTCGATGGTGTGGGCGGCGATGCTAACGACGATGCATGCTACGTGAGGGCCAAATCGTTGGGGGGATTTCGAGCATGCGAAGTGCTTTGTCGCAGGCCATCGAGGCGGCAGACGTGGGGTTGGATTTCGATGCTCAGGCTTGCCTAGGCGGACTCGTGCGCAGCGCGATCGACGACACGATCGTCGACCGTTAGCAACGAGCGACCCACACGGCCAGCCTGGGCACCCCTGCTGCGAAAGCCGCATCAGTGGGAAAAACGTGGGCAACAAAGCGAGAATAATCGTGGGATAATGAGCTGGGATGTGGCTAGACAAGCTCGATGGTGTGGGCGACGAAGCTAACGATGATGCATGCGAGGAGAGGGCAAAATTATTGGGGGGATCATGAGCATGCGGAGTGCATCGTCGTAGGCCCTCGAGGCGGCAGATGTGGGATTGGATCTCGACGCTCAGGCTTGCCTAGGCAGACCCGTTGCACAGCGCGATCGACGACACGATTGTCGACTGTTAACAACGAGCGAACCACACGGCCAGCCTGGGCACCCCTGCTTCCAAGGCCTTATCGGTGGGAAAAATGTTGGCAACGAAGCGAGAATAATCGTGGGATAATTATCTTGGATGTGGCTAGACAAGCTCGATGGTGTGGGCAGCGAAGCTAACGATGATGCATGCTACGTGAAGGCCAAATTATTGGGGGGACTTCGAGCATGCGATGTGCTTCATCGCTGGCCCTCGAGGCGGCTGACCTAGGGTTGGATCTCGACGGTCAGGCTTGCCTAGGCGGACTCGTTGCGCAGCGCGATTGACGACATGATCATCAGCCCTTAGCAACGAGCGAGCCACACGGCCAACCTGGGTACCCTTGCTGCCAAGGTCTCATCGGTGGAAAAAATGTGGGTAACGAAGCGATAATAATCGTGGGATAATGAGCTGGGATGTGGCTAGACAAGCTCGATGGTGTGGGCAGCGAAGCTAATGATGATGCATGCTACGTGAGGGCCAAATTGTTGGGGGGATTTCAAGCATGCGGAGTGCTTCGTCGAAGGCCCTCGAGGCGGCAGATGTGGGGTTGGATCTCGACGCTCAGGCTTGCCTTCGCAGACTCGTTGCGCAGCACGATCGACGACACTTTCATCTGACGTTAGCAACGAGCGAGCCACACGGCCAGCTTGGGGACCCCTGCTGCCAAGGCCTCATCGGTGGGAAAAACGTGGGCAACAAAGCGAGAATAATCGTAGGATAATGAGCTGGGATATGGCTACACAAGCTCGATGTTGTGGGTGGCGAAGCAAAGAATGATGCATGCTACGTGAGGGCCAAATTGTTGGGGGGATTTCGAGCATGCGTAGTGCTTCATCGCAGGCCCTCGAGGCGGCAGACGTGGGGTTTGATCTCAACGCTCCGGCTTGCCGAAGAGGACTCGTTGTGCAACGTGATCGACGACACTATCGTCGTCCGTTAGCAACGAGCGAGCCACACAGCCAGCCTGGGCACCCCTACTGCAAAGGCCTCATCGGTGGGAAAAAATGTGGGCAACGAAGCCAGAATAATCGTGGGATAATGAGCTGGGATGTGGCTAGACAAGCTCGATGGTGTGGGCGGCGAAGCTCACGATGATGCATGCTACGTGAGGGCCAAATTGTTGGGGGAATATCGAGCATGCGGAGTGCTTCGTCGCAGGCCCTCGAGGCGGCAGATGTGGGGTTGGATCTCGACGCTCAGGCTTGCCTTGGCGGACTCGTTGCGCAGCACGATCGACGACACATTCGTCGACCGTTAGCAACGAGCGAGCCACACGCCGGCTTGGGGACCCCTGCTGCCAAGGCCTCATCGGTGGGAAAAACATGGGCAACAAAGTGAGAATAATCGTAGGATAATGAACTGGGATGTGGCTAGACAAGCTCGATGGTGTGGGCGGCGATGCTAACGACGATGCATGCTACGTGAGGGCTAAATCGTTGGGGGGATTTCGAGCATGCGGAGTGCTTCGTCGCAGGACCTCGAGGCGGCAGAGGTGGGGTTGGATTTCGATGCTCAGGCTTGCCTAGGCGGACTCGTTGTGCAGCGCGATCGACGACACGATCGTCAGCCGTTAGCAACGAGCGAGCCACACGGCCAGCCTGGGCACCCCTGCTGCGAAGGTCGCATCGGTGGGAAAAACGTGGGCAACGTAGCGAGAATAATCGTGGGATAATGAGCTGGGATGTGGCTAGACAAGCTCGTTTGGTGTGGGCGACGAAGTTAACGATGATGCATGCGAGGTGAGGGCAAAATTGTTGGGGGAATCTCGAGCATGCGGAGTGCTTCGTCGTAGGCCCTCGAGGCGGCAGATGTGGGATTGGATCTCGACGCTCAGGCTTGCCTAGGCAGACTCATTGCACAGAGCGATCGACGACACGATTGTCGACCGTTAGCAACGAGCGAACCACACGGCCAGCCTGGGCACTCCTGTTGCCAAGGCCTTATCGGTGGGAAAAATGTTGGCAACGAAGCGAGAATAATCGTGGGATAATTATCTTGGATGTGGCTAGACAAGCTCGATGGTGTGGGCAGCGAAGCCAACGATGATGCATGCTACGTGAAGGCCAAATTATTGGGGGCACTTCGAGCATGCGATGTGCTTCATCGCTGGCCCTCGAGGTGGCTGACGTAGGGTTGGATCTCGACGGTCAGGCTTGCCTAGGCGGACTCATTGCGCAGCGCGATTGACGACATGATCATCAGCCGTTAGCAACGAGCGAGCCACACGGCCAGCCTAGGTACCCTTGCTGCCAAGGTCTCATCGGTGGGAAAAATGTGGGAAACGAAGCGAGAATAATCGTGGGATAATGAGCTGGGATGTGGCTAGACAAGCTCGATGGTGTGGGCGGCAAAGCTAACGATGATGCATGCTACGTGAGGGGCAAATTGTTGGGGGGATTTCAAGCATGCAGAGTGCTTCGTCGCAGGCCCTCGAGGCGGCAGATGTGGGGTTGGATCTCGACGCTCAGGCTTGCCTTGGCGGACTCATTGCGCAGCACGATCGACGACACATTCATCAGTTGTTAGCAACGAGTGAGCCACACGGCCAGCTTGGGGAGCCCTGCTGCCAAGGCCTCATCGGTGGGAAAAACGTGGGCAACAAAGTGAGAATAATCGTAGGATAATGAGCTGGGATGTGGCTAGACAAGCTCGATGTTGTGGGCGGGTAAGCAAACAATGATGCATGCTACGCGAGAGCCAAATCGTTGGGGGGATTTCGAGCATGCGTAGAGCTTCTTCGCAGGCCCTTGAGGCGGCAGACGTGGGGTTGGATCTTGACGCTCAGGCTTGCCTAGGCGGACTCGTTGTGCAGCACAATTGAAGACTCGATCGTCGGCCGTTAGCAACGAGGGAGCCACATGGCCAGCCTGGGCACCCCTGCTGCCAAGGCCTCATTAGTGGGAAAAACGTGGGCAACGAAGCGAGAATAATCATGGGATAATTATCTTGGATGTGGCTAGACAAGCTAGATGGTGTGGGCAGCGAAGCTAACGATGATGCATGCTACGTGAAGGCCAAATTATTGGGGGGACTTCGAGCATGCGATGTGCTTCATCGCTGGCCCTCGAGGCGGCTGACGTAGGGTTGGATCTCGACGGTCAGGCTTGCCTAGGCGGACTCGTTGCGCAGCGCGATTGACGACATGATCATCAGCCGTTAGCAACGAGCGAGCCACACAGCCAGCCTGGGTACTCTTGCTGCCAAGGTCTCATCGGTGGGAAAAATGTGGGTAACGAAGCGATAATAATCGTGGGATAATGAGCTGGGATGTGGCTAGACAAGCTCGATGGTGTGGGCAGCGAAGCTAATGATGATGCATGCTACGTGAGGGCCAAATTGTTGGGGGGATTTCAAGCATGCGGAGTGCTTCATCGAAGGCCCTCTAGGCGGCAGATGTGGGGTTGGATCTCGACGCTCATGCTTGCCTTCGCAGACTCGTTGCGCAGCACGATCGACGACACTTTCATATGACGTTAGCAACGAGCGAGCCACACGGCAAGCTTAGGGACCCCTGCTGCCAAGGCCTCATCGGTGGGAAAAATGTGGGCAACAAAGCGAGAATAATCGTAGGATAATGAGCTGGGATATGGCTAGACAAGCTCGATGTTGTGGGTGGCGAAGCAAAGAATGATGCATGCTACGTGAGGGCCAAATTGTTGGGGGGATTTCGAGCATGCGTAGTGCTTCATCGCAGGCCCTCGAGGCGGCAGACGTGGGGTTTGATCTCAACGCTTCGGCTTGCCGAAGAGGACTCGTTGTGCAACGTGATCGACGACACTATCGTCGTCCGTTAGCAACGAGCGAGCCACACAGCCAGCCTGGGCACCCCTACTGCAAAGGTCTCATCGGTGGGAAAAAATGTGGGCAACGAAGCCAGAATAATCGTGGGATAATGAGCTGGGATGTGGCTAGACAAGCTCGATGGTGTGGGCGGCAAAGCTCACGATGATGCATGCTACGTGAGGGCCAAATTGTTGGGGGGATATCGAGCATGCGGAGTGCTTCGTCGCAGGCCCTCGAGGCGACAGATGTGGGGTTGGATCTCGACGCTCAGGCTTGCCTTGGCGGACTCGTTGCGCAGCACGATCGATGACACATTCGTCGACCGTTAGCAACGAGCGAGCCACACGACCGGCTTGGGGACCCCTGCTGCCAAGGCCTCATCGGTGGGAAAAACGTGGGCAACAAAAGCGAAGAATAATCGTAGGATAATAGCTGGGATGTGGGCTAGACAAAGCTCGATGTTGTGGGTGCGAAGGCAAACCAATTGATCCGATGCTGTACGTGACGGCACAAATTGTTGTGTGTTTATTTCGGGCATGCGTAGTGCTTCGTCGCAGGCCCTTGAGGTGGCAGATGTGGGGTTGGATCTCGAACGTTCAGGCTTGCCTAGGAGGACTCGTTGTGCAGCGTGATCGACGACACTATCGTCGTCCGTTAGCAACGAGCAAGCCACACGGCCAGCCTGGGCACCCCTACTGCAAAGGCCTCATCGGTGGGAAAAAACGTGGGCAACGAAGCGAGAATAATCGTGGGATAATGAGCTGGGATGTGGCTAGACAAGCTCGATGGTGTGGGCGGCGAAGCTCACGATGATGCATGCTACGTGAGGGCCAAATTATTGGGGGGATTTCGAGCATGCAGAATGCTTCATCGCAGGTCCTCGAGGCAGCAGACGTAGGGTTGGATCTCGACGCTCAGGTTTACCTAGGCGGACTCGTTGCGCAGCGCAATCGATGACACGATCGTCGACCGTTAGCAACGAGCGAGCCACACAGCCAGCTTGGGCACCCCTGCTGCCAAGGCCTTATCGGTGAGAAGAATGTTGGCAACGAAGCGAGAATAATCGTGGGATAATTATCTTGGATGTGGCTAGACAAGCTCGATGGTGTGGGCAGCAAAGCTAACGATGATGCATGCTACATGAAGGCCAAATTATTGGGGGGACTTCGAGCATGCGATGTGCTTCATCGCTGGCCCTCGAGGCGGCTGACGTGAGGTTGGATCTCGACGCTCAAGCTTGCCTAGGTAGACTCGTTTCGCAGCGCGATTGACGACATGATCATCAACCATTAGCAACGAGCGAGCCACACGGCCAGCCTGGGTACCCCTGTTGCCAAGGTCTCATCGGTGGGAAAAATGTGGGTAACGAAGCGATAATAATCGTGGGATAATGAGCTGGGATGTGGCTAGACAAGCTCGATGGTGTGGGCGGTGAAGCTAACGATGATGCATGCTACGTGAGGGCCAAATTGTTGGGGGGATTTCAAGCATGCAGAGTGCTTCGTCGCAGGCCCTCGAGGCGGCAGATTTGGGGTTGGATCTCGACGCTCAGGCCTTGGCGGACTCGTTATGCAGCACGATCAGCGACACATTCGTCGGCTGTTAGCAACGAGCGAGCCACGCGGCCAGCCTGGGCACCCTTGATGCCAAGGCCTCATCGGTAGGAAAAACGTGGGCAACGAAGCAAGAACAAACGTGGGATAATGAGCTGGGATGTGGCTAGACAAGCACGATGGTGTGGGTGGCGAAGCTAATGATGATGCATGCTACGCGAGGGCCAAATCGTTGGGGGGATTTCGAGCATGTGGAGTTCTTCTTCGCAGGCCCTTGAGGCGGCAGACGTGGGGTTAGATCTCGGCGCTCAGGCTTGCCTAGGTGAACTCGTTGCGCAGCGCGATCGAAGACACGATCGTCGACCGTTAGCAATGAGGGAGCCACACGGCCAGCCTGGGCACCCTAGCTGCCAAGGCCTCATCGGTGGGAAAAACGTGGGCAATAAAGCAAGAATAATCGTGGGATAATGAGTTGGGATGTGGCTAGACAAGCTCGATGGTGTAGGGGACGAAGCTAACGATGATGCATGCTACGTGAAGGCCAAATTATTGGGGGGATTTCGAGCATGCGAAGTGCTTCATCGTACGCCCTCGAAGCGGCAGATGTGGGGTTGGATCTCGACGCTCAGGCTTGCCTAGGCGGGCTCATTGCCCAGTGCGATCCACGACACGATCGTCGACCATTAGCAACGAGCGAGCCACACGGCCAGCGTGGGCACCCTTGCTACCAAGGCCTCATCGATGCGAAAAACGTGGGCAACGAAGCGAGAGTAATCGTAGGATAATGAGCTGGGATGTGGCTAGACAAGCTCAATGTTGTGGGTGGCGAAGCAAACCATGATGCATGCTATGTGAGGGCCAAATTATTGGGGGGATTTCGAGCATGCGAAGTGCTTCATCGTAGGCCCTCGAGGCGGCAGATGTGGGGTTGGATCTTGACGCTCAGGCTTGCCTAGGCGGACTCGTTGGGCAGCGCGACCAACGACACGATCGTCGGCTGTCAGCAACGAGCGAGCCACACGACCAGCCTAGGCACCCCTGCTGCAAAGGCCTCATCGGTGGGAAAAACGTGGGCAACGAAGCGAGAATAATCGTAGGATAATGAGTTGGGATGTGGCTAGACAAGCACGATGTTGTGGGCGATAAAGCAAGCAATGATGCTTGCTACGTGAAGGGCAAATTGTCGGGGGGATTTCGAGCATGCAGAGTGCTTCATCGCAAGCCCTCGAAGCGGCAGACGTGGGGTTTTATCTCTACGCTCCGGCATGCCTAAGAGGATACGTTGTGCAGCGTGATCGACAACACTATCGTCGTCCGTTAGCAACGAGCGAGCCACATGGCCAGCCTGGGCACCCCTACTGCAAAGGCCTTATCGGTGGGAAAAAAACGTGGGCAACGAAGCGAGAATAATTGTGGGATAATGAGCTGGGATGTGGCTAGACAAGCTCGATGGTGTGGGCGACGAAGCTCACGATGAGGCATGCTACGTGAGGGCCAAATTGTTTCGAGCATGCGGAGTGCTTCTTCGCAGGCCCTCGAGGCAGCAGACATGGGGTTGGATGTCGACGCTCAGGCTTGCCTAGGAGGACTCGTTGTGCAGCGTGATCTACGACATTATCGTCGTTCGTTAGCAACGAGCGAGCCATACGGCCAGCCTGGGCACCCCTACTGCAAAGGCCTCATCGATGGGAAAAACGTGGGCAACAAAGCGAGAATAATCGTGGGATAATGAGCTTGGATGTGGCTAGACAAGCTCGATGGTGTGGGCGGCGAAGCTCATGAAGATGCATGCTATGTGAGGGCCAAATGGTTAGGGAGATTTCGAGCATGCGGAGTGCTTTGTCGTAGGCCCTCGAGGCGGCAGACGTGGGGTTGGATGTCGACGCTCAGGCTTGCCTAGGCGGACTCGTTGAGCAACGCGATCGACGACACGATCGTCTGTCGTTAGCAACAAGCGAGCCATACGGCCAGCTTGGGCACCCCAACTGCCAAGGCCTCATTGGTGGGAAAAACGTGAGCAACGAAGCAAGAATAATCGTAGGATAATGAGCTGGGATATGGCTAGACAAGCTCGATGGTGTGGGCGGCAAAGCTAACGACGATGCATGCTGCGTGAAGGCCAAATTGTTGGGGAGATTTCGAGCATGCGGAGTGCTTCGTCGCAGGCCCTCGAGGCGGCAGACGTGGGGTTGGATGTCGACGCTCAGGCTTGCCTAGGCAGACTCGTTGCGCAGCGCGATTGACGACACGATCGTCTGTCGTTAGCAACGAGCGAGCCACACGGCCAGCCTGGGCACCCCTACTGCCAAGGCCTCATTGGTGGGAAAAACGTGGGCAACGGAGCGAGAATAATCGTGGGATAATAAGCTGGGATATGGCTAGACAAGCTCGATGGTGTGGGCGGTGAAGTTAACGACGATGCATGCTATGCGAGAGCCAAATCGTTGGGGGCATTTCGAGCATGCGGAGTGCTTCTTCGCAGGCCCTTGAGGCGGCAGACATGGGCTTGGATCTTGACGCTTAGGCTTTCCTAGGCGAACTCGTTGCGTAGCGCGATCGAAGACACGATCGTCGACTGTTAGCAACGAGGGAGCCACACGGCCAGCCTGGGCACCCCTGCAGCCAAGGCCTCATCAGTGGGAAAAACGTGGGCAACGAAGAGACAATAATCATGGCATAATGAGCTGGGATGTGGCTAGACAAGCTCGATGGTGTGGGCGATGAGGCTAACGATGATGCATGCTACGTGAAGGCCAAATTATTGGGGGGACTTCGTGCATGCGATGCACATCATCGCTGGCCCTCGAGGCGGCTGACGTGGGGTTGGATCTCGACGCTCAAGCTTTCCTAGGCGGACTAGTTGCACAGCGCGATCGACGAAACGATCGTCGACCGTTAGCAACGAGCGAGCCACACGGCCAGCCTGGGCACCCCTACTGCCAAGGCCTCATTAGTGGGAAAAATGTGGGTAACGAAGCGAGAATAATCGTGGGATAATGAGCTCGGATGAGGCTAGACAAGCTCGATGGTGTGGGCGACGAAGCTAACGATGGTGCATGCTACGTGAGGGCCAAATTGTTGGGGGGATTTCCAGCATACGGAGTGCTTCGTCGCAGGCCCTCGAGGTGGCAGATGTGGGGTTGGATCTCGACGCTCAGGCTTGCCTTGGGGGACTCGTTGCGCAGCACGATCGAAGACACGATCGTCTGCCGTTAGCAACGAGCGAGCCACACGGCCAGCCTGGGCACCCCTTCTGCCAAGGCCTCATTGGTGGGAAAAACGTGGGCAACGAAGCGAGAATAATCGTGGGATAATGAGCTGGGATATGGCTAGACAAGCTCGATGGTGTGGGCGATGGAGCTAACGATTATGCATGCTACGTGAGGGCCAAATTGTTGGGGGGATTTCCAGCATGCGAAGTGCTTCGTCGTAGGCCCTCGAGGTGGCAGATGTGGGGTTGGATCTCGACGCTCAGGCTTGCCTTGGCGGACTCGTTGCGCAGCACGATCGACGACACATTCGTCGGCCGTTAAAAACGAGCGAGCCACACGGCCAGCTTGGGCACCTCTACTGCCAAGGCCTCATCGGTGGGAGAAACGTGGGCAACGAAGCGAGACTAATCGTAGGATAATCAGCTGGGATGTGGCTAGAGAAGCCCGATGTTGTGGGCGGCGAAGCAAACCATGATGCATGCTATGTGAGGGCAAATTTTTGGGGGGATTTCGAGCATGCGGAGTTCTTCATCGCAGGTCCCTGAGGCGGCAGACATGGGGTTTGATCTCGATGCTCAAGCTTGCCTAGGTGGACTCGTTGGGCAGCGTGATCGATGACATTGTCGTCGGTTGTTAGCAACGAGCGAGCCACACGGCCAGCCTGGTCACACCTACTGCCAGGGCCTCATCGGTGGGAAAAACGTGGGCAACGAAGCGAGAATAATCGTGGGATAATGAACTAGGATGTGGCTAGACAAGCTCGATGGTGTGGGCGACGAAGCTAACGATGATGCTTGCTACGTGAGGGCCAAATCGTTGTGGGGATTTCAAGCATGCGGGGTGCTTCGTCATAGGCCCTCGAGGCAGTAGATGTTGGGTTGGATCTCGACGCTTAGGCTTGCCTAGGTGGACTCGTTGCGCAGTACGATCGACAACACGATCGTCGGCTGTTAGCAACGAGCGAGCCACACGGCCAGCCTGGACATCCCTGCTGCCAAGGCCTCATCGGTGGGAAAAACGTGGGCAACGAAGCAAGAAAAATCGTGGGATAAAGAGCTGGGATGTGGCTGGACAAGCTCGATGGTGTGGGCGGCGAAAGTAAACGATGATGCATGCTACGTGAAGGCCAAATTATTGGGGGGATTGCGAGCATGCGAAGTGCTTCATCGTAGGCCCTCGAGGCGGCAGACGTGGGGTTGGATCTCGACGCTCAGGCTTTCCTAGGCGGACTCGTTGCACAGCGCGATCGATGACCTGATCGTCGACCGTTAGCAACGAGCGAGCCACACGGCCAGCCTGGGCACCCCTACTTCCAACACCTCATCGGTGGGAAAAACGTGGGCAACGAAGCGAGAATAATCGTGGGATAATGAGCTGGGATATGGCTAGACAAGCTCGATGGTGTGGGCGGCGAACCTAACGATAATGCATGCTACGTGAGGGCCAAATTGTTGGGGGGATTTCCAGCATGCGGAGTGCTTCGTCGCAGGCCCTTGAGGTGGCAGATGTGGGGTTGGATCTCGAACGTTCAGGCTTGCCTAGGAGGACTCGTTGTGCAACGTGATCGACGACACTATCGTCGTCCGTTAGCAACGAGCAAGCCACACGGCTCGCCTGGGCACCCCTACTGCAAAGGCCTCATCGGTGGGAAAAAAACGTGGGCAATGAAGCGAGAATAATCGTGGGATAATGAGTTGGGATGTGGCTAGACAAGCTCGATGGTGTGGGCGACGAAGCTCACGATGATGCATGCTACGTGAAGGCCAAATGGTTGGGGAGATTTCAAGCATGTGGAGTGCTTTGTCGAAGGCCCTCGAGGCGGCAGATGTGGTGTTGGATGTCGACACTCAGGCTTGCTTAGGCGGACTCATTGCGCGGTGCGATCGACGACACGATCGTCTGCCGTTAGCAACGAGCGAGCCACACAGCCAGCTTGGGCACCCCTACTATCAAGGCTGCATAGGTGGGAAAAACGTGGGCAACGAAGCGAGAATAATCGTGGGATAATGAGCTGGGATGTGGCTAGACAAACTCGATGGTATGGGCGGCGAAGCTAACGATGATGCATGCTACGTGAAGGCCAAAATATTTGGGAGATTTTGAGCATGCGGAGTGCTTCATTGCAGGCCCTCAAGGCGGCAGACGTAGGGTTGGATGTGGACGCTCAGGCTTGCCTAGGCGAACTCGTTGCGCAGCGCGATCGACGACACGATCGTCTGCCTTAGCAACGAGCGAGCCACACGGCCAGCCTGGGCACCCTTACTGCCAAGGCCTCATTGGTGGGAAAAACGTGGGCAACAAAGCGAGAATAATCGTGGGATAATGAGCTTGGATGTGGCTAGACAAGCTCGATGGTGTGGCCGGCGAAGCTAACGATGATGCATGCTACGTGAGGGCCAAATTGTTGGGGGGATTTCAAGAATGCGGAATGCTTCGTCGCAGGCCCTCGAGGCGGCAGATGTGGGGTTGGATCTTGATGCTCAGGCTTGCCTTGGCAGACTCGTTGCGCAGCACAATCGACGACACATTCGTCGGCCGTTAGCAACGAGCGAGCCACACGGCCAGCTTGGGGACCCCTGCTGCCAAGGTCTCATCTGTGGGAAAAACGTGGGCAACAAAGCGAGAATAATCGTGGGATAATGAGCTTGGATGTCGCTAGACAAGCTCGATGGTGTGGGCGGCGAAGCTAACGATGATGCATGCTACGTGTGGGCCAAATTGTTGGGGGGATTTCAAGAATGCGGAGTGCTTCGTCGCAGGCCCTCGAGGCGGCAGATGTGGGGTTGGATCTCGATGCTCAGGCTTGCCTTGGCAGACTCGTTGCGCAGCACAATCGACGACACATTCATCGGCCGTTAGCAACGAGCGAGCCACACGGCCAGCTTGGGGACCCCTGCTGCCAAGGCCTCATCGGTGGGAAAAACGTGGGCAACAAAGCGAGAATAATCGTAGGATAATGAGCTTGGATGTGGCTAGACAAGCTCGATGGTTGTGGGCGGCGAAGCTAAAGAATGATGCATGCTACGTGAGGGCCAAATTGTTGGGGGGATTTCAAGCATGCGGAGTGCTTCGTCGCAGGCCCTCGAGGCGGCAGATGTGGGGTTGGATCTCGATGCTCAGGCTTGCCTTGGCAGACTCGTTGCGCAGCACAACGACGACACATTCATCGGCCGTTAGCAACGAGCGAGCCACACGGCCAGCTTGGGGACCCCTGCTGCCAAGGCCTCCTCGGTGGGAAAAACGTGGGCAACAAAGCGAGAATAATCGTGGGATAATGAGCTGGGATATGGTTAGAGAAGCTCGATGTTGTGGGCGACGAAGCAAACCATGATTCATGCTACGTGAAGGCCAAATTGTTAGGGGGATTTCGAGCATGCGGAGTGCTTCATCACTGGCCCTCGAGGTGACAGACGTGGGGTTGGATCTCGACGCTCAGGCTTGCCTAGGCGGACTCGTTGCGCAGCGCGATCGACGACATGATCCTCGACTGTTAGCAACGAGCGAGCCACACGGCCAGCGTGGGCAGCCGTGCTGCCAAGGCCTCATCGGTGCGAAAAACGTGGGCAATGAAGCGAGAGTAATCGTAGGATAATGAGCTGGGATGTGGCTAGACAAGCTCGATGTTGTGGGCGTCGAAGCAAACCATGATGCATGCTACATGAGGGCCAAATTGTTGGGGGGATTTCGAGTATGCGGAGTTCTTCATCGCAGGCCCTCGAGGCGGCAGATGTGGTGTTGGATCTCGACGCTCAGGCTTGCCTAGGCGGACTCGTTGCGCAGCGCGATCGACGACACGATCGTCGGCCGTTAGCAACGAGCGAGCCACACGGCCAGCCTAGGCACCCCTGCTGCCAAGGCCTCATCGGTGGGAAAAATATGGGCAACGAAGCGAGAATAATCGTAAGATAATGCGCTGTGATGTGGCTAGACAAGCTCGATGTTGTGGGCGGCGAAGCAAACAATGATGCATGCTACGTGAGGGCTAAATTGTTGGGGGGATTTCGAGCATGCGAAGTGCTTTATCGCAGGCCCTCGAGGCGGCAGACGTGGGATTTGATCTCGACGCTCTGGCTTGCCTCGGAGGACTCGTTGTGTAGCATGATCGATGACATTATCGTTGTCCGTTAGCAACGAGCAAGCCAAACTGCTAGCTTGGGCACCCCTACTGCAAAGGCCTCATTGATGGGAAAAAACGTGGGCAACGAAACCAGGATAATCGTGGAATAATAAGCTGGGATGTGGCTAGTCAAGCTCGATGGTGTTGGCGGCGAAGCTAACGATGATGCATGCTACGTGAGGGCCAAATTGTTGGGGGGATTTCTAGCATGCGGAGTGCCTCGTCGCAGGCCCTCGAGGCGGCAGACATGGGGTTGGATCTCGACGCTCAGGCTTGCCTAGGCGGTCTCGTTGCACAGCGCGATCGAAGACACGATCGTCAGCCGTTAGCAACAATCGAGCCACACGGCCAGCCTGGCCACCCCTGCTGCCAAGGCCTTATCGGTGCGGAAAACGTGGGCAACGAAGCAGGAATAATCGTTGGATAATGAGTTGGGATGTGGCTAGACGAGCTCGATGATGTAGGGGGAGAAGCTAACGATGATGCATGCTACGTGAAGGCCAAATTATTGGGGGGATTTCAAGCATGCGAAGTGCTTCATCGTAGGCCCTCGAGGCGGCAAATGTGGGGTTGGATCTCGACGCTCAGGCTTGCCTAGGTGGACTCGTTGTGCAGCGCAATCAACGACACGATCGTCGGCTGTCAGCAACGAGCGAGCCACACGGCCAGCCTAGGCACCCCTGCTGCCAAGGCCTCATCGGTGGGAAAAACGTGGGCAACGAAGCGAGAATAATCGTAGGATAATGAGTTGGGATGTGGCTAGACAAGCACGATGTTGTGGGTGACAAAGCAAACAATGATGCTTGCTACGTGAAGGGCAAATTGTCGGGGGGATTTCGAGCATGCAGAGTGCTTCATCGCAAGCCCACGAAGCGGCAGACGTGGGGTTTTATCTCTACGCTCCTGCTTGCCTAAGAGGACACGTTGTGCAGCGTGATCGATGACACTATCGTCGTCCGTTAGCAACGAGCGAGCCACATGGCCAGCCTGGGCACCCCTACTGCAAAGGCCTTATCGGTGGGAAAAAAACGTGGGCAACGAAGCGAGAATAATCGTGGGATAATGAGCTGGGATGTGGCTAGACAAGCTCGATGGTGTGGGCGGCGAAGCTCACGATGAGGCATGCTATGTGAGGGCCAAATTGTTTCGAGCATGCGGAGTGCTTCTTCGCAGGCCCTCGAGGCAGCAGACGTGGGTTTGGATGTCGACGCTCAGGCTTGCCTAGGAGGACTCGTTGTGCAGCGTGATCTACGACACTATCGTCATTCGTTAGCAACGAGCGAGCCATACGGCCAGCCTGGGCACCCCTACTGCAAAGGCCTCATCGATGGGAAAAATGTGGGCAAGAAAGCGAGAATAATCGTGGGATAATGAGCTTGGATGTGGCTAGACAAGCTCGATGGTGTGGGCGGCGAAGCTAACGATGATGCATGCTACGTGAGGGCCAAATTGTTGGGGGGATTTCAAGAATGCGGAGTGCTTCGTCGCAGGCCCTCGAGGCGACAGATGTGGGGTTGGATCTCGATGCTCAGGCTTGCCTTGGCAGACTCGTTGTGCAGCACAATCGACGACACATTCGTCGGCCGTTAGCAACGAGCGAGCCACACGGCCAGCTTGGGGACCCCTGCTGCCAAGGCCTCATCGGTGGGAAAAACGTGGGCAACAAAGCGAGAATAATCGTTGGATAATGAGCTTGGATGTGGCTAGACAAGCTCGATGGTGTGGGCGGCGAAGCTCATGAAGATGCATGCTACGTGAGGGCCAAATGTTTAGGGAGATTTCGAGCATGCGGAGTGCTTTGTCGTAGGCCCTCGAGGCGGCAGACGTGGGGTTCGATGTCGACGCTCAGGCTTGCCTAGGCGGACTCGTTGCACAGCGCGATCGACGACATGATCCTCGACTGTTAGCAACGAGCGAGCCACACGGCCAGCGTGGGCAGCCGTGCTGCCAAGGCCTCATCGGTGCGAAAAACGTGGGCAATGAAGCGAGAGTAATCATAGGATAATGAGCTTGGATGTGGCTAGACAAGCTCGATGGTGTGGGCGGCGAAGCTAACGATGATGCATGCTACGTGAGGGCCAAATTGTTGGGGGGATTTCAAGAATGCGGAGTGCTTCGTCGCAGGCCCTCGAGGCGGCAGATGTGGGGTTGGATCTCGATGCTCAGGCTTGCCTTGGCAGACTCGTTGCGCAGCACAATCGACGACACATTCGTCGGCCGTTAGCAATGAGCGAGCCACACGGCCAGCTTGGGGACCCCTGCTGCCAAGGCCTCATCGGTGGGAAAAACGTGGGCAACAAAGCGAGAATAATCGTGGGATAATGAGCTTGGATGTGGCTAGACAAGCTCGATGGTGTGGGCGGCGAAGCTCATGAAGATGCATGCTATGTGAGGGCCAAATGGTTAGGGAGATTTCGAGCATGCGGAGTGCTTTGTCGTAGGCCCTCGAGGCGGCAGACGTGGGGTTGGATGTCGACGCTCAGGCTTGCCTAGGCGGACTCGTTGCGCAACGCGATCGACGACACGATCGTCTGTCGTTAGCAACAAGCGAGCCATACGGCCAGCTTGGGCACCCCTACTGCCAAGGCCTCATTGGTGGGAAAAACGTGAGCAACGAAGCAAGAATAATCGTAGGATAATGAGCTGGGATATGGCTAGACAAGCTCAATGGTGTGGGCGGCAAAGCTAATGACGATGCATGCTGCGTGAAGGCCAAATTGTTGGGGAGATTTCGAGCATGCGGAGTGCTTCGTCGCAGGCCCTCGAGGCGGCAGACATGGGGTTGGATGTCGACGCTCAGGCTTGCCTAGGCAGACTCGTTGCGCAGCGCGATCGACGACATGATCGTCTGCTGTTAGCAACGAGCGAGCCACACGGCCAGCCTGGGCACCCCTACTGCCAAGGCCTCATTGGTGGGAAAAACGTGGGCAACGAAGTGAGAATAATCGTGGGATAATAAGCTGGGATATGGCTAGACAAGCTCGATGGTGTGGGCGGTGAAGTTAACGACGATGCATGCTATGCGAGAGCCAAATCGTTGGGGGCATTTCGAGCATGCGAAGTGCTTCTTCGCAGGCCCTTGAGGCGGCAGACGTGGGCTTAGATCTTGACGCTTAAGCTTTCCTAGGCGGACTCGTTGCACAGCGCGATCGAAGACACGATCGTCGACCGTTAGCAACGAGGGAGCCACACGGCCAGCCTGGGCACCCCTGCCGCCAAGGCCTCATCAGTGGGAAAAACGTGGGCAACGAAGAGACAATAATCATGGCATAATGAGCTGGGATGTGGCTAGACATGCTCGATGGTGTGGGCGATGAGGCTAACGATGATGCATGCTACGTGAAGGCCAAATTATTGGGGGGACTTCGAGCATGTGATGCACATCATCGCTGGCCCTCGAGGCGGCTGACGTGGGGTTGGATCTCGACGCTCAAGCTTTCCTAGGCGGACTAGTTGCACAGTGCGATCGACGAAACGATCGTCTGCCGTTAGCAACGAGCGAGCCACACTGCCAGCCTGGTCACCCCTACTGCCAGGGCCTCATCGGTGGGAAAAACGTGGGCAACGAAGCGAGAATAATTATGGGATAATGAGCTAGGATGTGGCTAGACAAGCTCGATGGTGTGGGCAGTGAAGCTAACGATGATGCATGCTATGTTGTGGGGATTTCGAGCATGCGGAGTGCTTTGTCGTAGGCCCTCGAGGCAGCAGACGTTGGGTTGGATCTCGACACTTAGGCTTGCCTAGGCGGACTCGTTGTGCAGCACGATTGACAACACGATCGTCGACCGTTAGCAACGAGCGAGCCACACGGCCAGCCTTGGCACCCCTGTTGCCAAGGCCTCAGCGGTGGGAAAAACGTGGGCAACGAAGCAAGAATAATCGTGGGATAAAGAGCTGGGATGTGGCTAGACAAGCTCGATGGTGTGGGCAGCAAAATTAAATGATAATGCATGCTACGTGAAGGCCAAATTATTGGAGGGATTTCGAGCATGCGAAGTGCTTCATCGTAGGCCCTCGAGGCGGTAGACGTGGGATTGGATCTCGACGCTCAGGCTTGCCAAGGCAGACTTATTGCGCAGCGCGATTGACGACGTGATCGTCAGCCGTTAGCAACGAGCGAGCCACACGGCCAGCTTGGGCACCTCTGCTACCAAGGCCTCATCGGTGGGAAAAACGTGGGCAACGAAGCGAGAATAATCGTGGGATAATGAGCTGGGATGTCGCTAGAAAAGCTCAATTGTGTGGGCGACGAAGCTAGCGATGATGCATGCTACGTGAGGGCCAAATCGTTGGGGGGAGTTCGAGCATGTAGAGTGCTTCGTCAAAGGCCCTCGAGGCGGGAGACGTGGGGTTGGATCTCGGCGCTCAGGCTTTCCTAGGCGGACTCGTTGCACAGCGCGATCGAGGACACAATCATCTGTCGTTAGCAACGAGCGAGCCACACGGCCAGCTTGGGCACCCCTACTGCCAAGGGCTCATTTGTGGGAAAAACATGGGCAACGAAGCGAGAATAATCGTGGGATAATGAGCTGAGATGTGGCTAGACAAGCTCGATGGTGTGGGCGGCGAAGCTAACGATGATGCATGCTACGTGAAGGCCAAATTGTTGGGGAGATTTTGAGCATGCGGAGTGCTTCGTCGCATGCCCTCGAGGCGGCAGACGTGGGGTTGGATGTCGACGCTCAGGCTTGCCTAGGCGGACTCGTTGTGCAGCGCGATCGACGACACGATCGTCAGTCGTTAGCAACGAGCGAGCGACACGACCAGCCTGGGCACCCCTACTACCAAGGCCTTATTGGTGGGAAAAATGTCGGCAACGAAACGTGAATAATCGTGGGATATTTAACTGGGATATGGCTAGACAAGCTCAATGGTGCGGGCGGTGAAGTTAACGACGATGCATGCTATGCGAGAGCCAAATCTTTGGGGGCATTTCGAGCATGCGAAGTGCTTCTTCGCAGGCCCTTGAGGCGGCAGACGTGGGCTTGGATCTTGACGCTTAGGCTTTCCTAGGAGGACTCGTTGCGCAGCGCGATCGAAGACACGATCGTCGACCGTTAGCAACGAGGGAGCCACACGGCCAGCCTGGGCACCCCTATTGCCAAGGCCTCATCAGTGGGAAAAACGTGGGCAACGAAGAGAGAATAATCATGGGATAATGAGCTGGGATGTCGCTAGACAAGCTCGATGGTGTGGGCGACGAAGCTAACAATGATGCATGCTACGTTAAGGCCAAATTATTGGGGGGACTTCGAGCATGCGATGTACATCATCACTGGCCCTCGAGGCGGCTGACGTGGGGTTGGATCTCGACGCTCAGGCATTCCTAGGCGGACTCGTTGGGTAGCGTGATCGACGACACGATCGTCGACTATTAGCAACGAGCGAGCCACACGGCCAGCCTGGGCACCCCTACTGCCAAGGCCTTTTTGGTGGGAAAAATGTGGGTAACGAAGAGAGAATAATCGTGGGATAATGAGCTGGGATGAGGCTAGACAAGCTCGATGGTGTGGGCGGCGAAGCTAACGATGATGCATGCTACGTGAGAGCCAAATTGTTGGGGGGATTTCTAGCATGCGGAGTGCTTCGTCGCAGGCCCTTGAGGTGGCAGATGTGGGGTTAGATCTCGACACTCAGGCTTGCCTTGGCGGACTCGTTGCGCAGCAAAATCGACGACACGATCGTCTGTCGTTAGCAACGAGCGAGCCACACGGCCAGCCTAGGCACCCCTTCTGCCAAGGCCTCGTTGGTGGGAAAAACGTGGGCAACGAAGCGAGAATAATCGTGGGATAATGAGCTGGGATACGGCTAGACAAGCTCGATGGTGTGGGCGGCGAAGCTAACGATGATGCATGCTACGTGAGGGGCAAATTATTGGGGGGATTTCCAGCATGCGAAGTGCTTCGTCGCAAGCCCTCGAGGTGGCAGATGTGGGGTTGGATCTCGACGCTCAGGCTTGCCTAGGCGGACTCGTTGCGCAGCACGATCGACGACACGTTCGTCGGCCGTTAGCAACGAGCGAGCCACATGGCCATCTTGGGCATCTCTGCTACCAAGGCCTCATCGGTGGGAGAAACGTGGGCAACGAAGCGAAAATAATCGTGGGATAATGAGCTAGGATGTGGCTAGACAAGCTCGACGGTATGGGCGGCGAAGCTAACGATGATGCAAGTGAGGGCCAAATCGTTGTGAGGATTTCGAGCATGCGGAGTGCTTCGTCGTAGGCCCTCTTGGCAGCAGACGTGGGGTTGGATCTCTACGCTCAGGCTTGCCTAGGCGGACTCGTTGCGCAGCACGATCGACGACACGTTCGTCGACCGTTAGCAACGAGCGAGCCACATGGCCAGCTTGGGCACCTCTGCTGCCAAGGCCTCATCGGTGGGAGAAACGTGGGCAATGAAGCAAGAATAATCATAGGATAATGAGCTAGGATGCGGCTAGAGAAGCCCAATGTTGTGGGCGACGAAGCAAACCATGATGCATGCTATGTGGGGGCAAATTTTTGGGGGATTTTGAGCATGCGGAGTGCTTCATCGCAAGTCCTCGAGGCGGCAGACGTGGGGTTGGATCTCGATGCTCAAGCTTGCCTAGGTGGACTCGTTGCGCAGTGTGATCGACGACACTATCGTCGGCTGTTAGCAACGAGCGAGCCACACGAACAGCCTGGTCACCCCTACTGCCAAGGCCTCATTGGTGGGAAAAACGTGGGCAACAAAGCGAGAATAATCGTAGGATAATGAGCTGGGATGTGGCTAGACAAGCTCGATGTTGTGGGCGGCGAAGCAAACAATGATGCATGCTACGTGAGGGCCAAATTGTTGGGGGGGATTTCGAGAATGCGGAGTGCTTCTTTGCAGGCCCTCGAGGCGGCAGACGTGGGGTTTGATCTCGACTCTCCGGATTCCCTAGGAGGACTCGTTGTGCAGCGTGATCGACGACACTATCATCGTCCGTTAGCAACGAGCGAGCCACACGGCCAGCCTGGGCACCCCTACTGCAAAGGCCTCATCGGTGGGAAAAAACGTGGGCAACGAAGCGAGAATAATGGTGGGATAATAAGCTGGGATGTGGCTAGACAAGCTCAATGGTGTGGGCATCGAAGCAAACAATGATGCATGCTACGTGAGGGCCAAATTTTTGGGAGGATTTCGAGCATGTGCAGTGCTTCATCGCAGGCCCTCGAGGCGCTAGACGTGGGGTTTGATCTCGACGCTCAGGCTTGCCTAAGTGGACTCATTGTGCAGCGTGATCGATGACACTATCGTCGTCCCTTAGCAATGAGCAAGCCACACGGCCAGCCTGGGCACCCCTACTGCCAAGGCCTCATCGGTGGGAAAAAACGTAGGCAACGAAGCGAGAATAATCATAGGATAATGAGCTGGGATGTGGCTAGACAAGCTCGATTAAGTGGGCGGCGAAGCTCACAATGATGCATGCTACGTGAAGGCAAAATTGTTGCGCAGATTTTGAGCATGCGGAGTGCTTCGTCGCAGGACCTCGAGGCGACAGACGTGGGGTTGGATCTCGACGCTCAGGCATGCCTAGGCGGACTCGTTGCGCAGCGCGATCGACGACACGATCATCTACCATTAGCAACGAGCGAGCCACACGGCCAGCCTGGGCACCCCTACTGCCAAGGCGTCATTCGTGGGGAAAACGTGGCTAACGAAGCGAGAATAATCGTGGGATAATGTGCTGGGATATGGCTAGAAAAGCTCGATGGTGTGGTCGGCGAAGCTAACGATGATGCATGCTACGCGAGGGCCAAATCGTTGGGGGGATTTCGAGCATGAGGAGTGCTTCGTCGTAGGCCCTCGAGGTGGCAGATGTGGGGTTAGATCTCGACGCTCAGGCTTTCCTAGACGGACTAGTTGCACAGCGCGATCGACGACACGATCGTCGACTATTAGCGACGAGCGAGCCACACGGCCAGCCTGGGCACCCCTACTTCCAAGGCCTCATCGGTGGGAAAAACATGGGCAACGAAGCGAGAATAATCGTGGGCTAATGAGCTGGGATGTGGCTAGACAAGCTCGATGGTGTGGGCGGCGATGCTAACGATGATGCATGCTATGTGAAGGCCAAATTATTGGGGGGACTTCGAGCATGCGATGTGCTTCATCGCCGGCCCTCGAGGCGGCCGACGTGGGGTTGGATCTCGACGCTCAGGCTTGCCTAGGCGTAATCATTGCGCAGCGCGATCGACGACATGATCGTTAGCCGTTAGCAACGAGCGAGTGACACGGCCAGCCTGGGCACCCCTACTGCCAAGGCCTCATCGGTGGGAAAAATGTGGGTAACGAAGCGAGAATAATCGTGGGATAATGAGCTTGGATGTGGCTAGACAAGCTCGATGGTGCGGGCGGCGAAGCTCACGATGATGCATGCTACGTGAGGGCCAAATTGTTGGGGGGATTTCGAGCATGCGGAGTGCTTCGTCGCAAGCCCTCAAGGCGGCAGATGTGGGGTTGGATCTCGATGCTCAGGCTTGCCTATGCGGACTCGTTGCGCAGCGCGATCGATGACACGATTGTCGACCGTTAGCAATGAGCGCGCCACACGGCCAGCCGAAGCACGCCTACTGCCAAGGCCTCATCGGTGGGAAAAAACGTGGGCAACGAAGCGAGAATAATCGTGGGATAATGAGCTGGGATGTGGCTAGACAAACTCGATGGTGTGGGCGATGAAAGTAAACGATGATGCATGCTACGTGAAGGCCAAATTATTGGGGGGATTTCGAGCATGCGAAGTGCTTCATCGTAGGCCCTCGAGGCGGCAGATGTGGGGTTGGATCTCGACGCTCAGGCTTGCCTAGGCGGACTCATTGCGCAGCACGATCGATGACACATTCGTCGGCCGTTAGCAACGAGCGAGCCACACGGCCAGCCTAGGCACCCCTGCTGCCAAGGCCTCATTGGTGGAAAAAACATGGGCAAAGAAGCGAGAATAATCGTAGGATAATGAGCTGGGATGTGGCTAGACAAGCTCGATGTTGTGGGCGGCGAAGCAAAAATGATGCATGCTACGTGAGGGCCAAATTGTTGGGGGGATTTCGAGAATGCGGAGTGCTTCTTCGCAGGCCCTCGAGGCGGTAGACGTGGGGTTTGATCTCGACTCTTCGGATTGCCTAGGAGGACTCGTTGTGCAGCGTGATCAACGACACTATCATCGTCCGTTAGCAACGAGCGAGCCACACGGCCAGCCTGGGCACCCCTGCTGCAAAGGCCTCATCGGTGGGAAAAAACGTGGGCAACGAAGCGAGAATAATGGTGGGATAATGAGCTGGGATGTGGCTAGACAAGCTCGATTGTTTGGGCATCGAAGCAAACAATGATGCATGCTACGTGAGGGCCAAATTTTTGGGGGGATTTCGAGCATGCGGAGTGCTTCATCGCAGACCCTCGAGGCGGTGAATGTGGGGTTTCATCTCGACACTCAGGCTTGCCTAAGTGGACTCGTTGTGCAGCGTGATCGACGACACAATCGTCGTCCCTTACTATCGTCATCCGTTAGCAACGAGCGAGCCACACGGCCAGCCTGGGCACCCCTACTGCCAAGGCCTCATCAGTGGGAAAAAACGTGGGCAACGAAGCGAGAATAATCATAGGATAATGAGCTGGGATATGGCTAGACAAGCTCGATGGTGTGGGCGGCGAAGCTAACGATGATGCATGCTACGTGAAGGCCAAATTGCTGGGTAGATTTCGAGCATGCGGAGTGCTAAGTCGCAAGCCCTCGAGGCGGCAGACGTGGGGTTGGATCTCGACGCTCAGGCTTGCCTAGACGGACTCGTTGCGCAGCGCGATCGACGACACGATCATTTGCCGTTAGCAACGAACGAGCCACATGGCCAGCTTGGGCACCTCTACTGCCAAGGCCTCATCGGTGGGAAAAATGTAGGCAATGAAGCGAGAATAATCGTGGGATAATGAGCTGGGATGTGGCTAGACAACCTCGATGGTGTGGCCGGTGAAGCTAACGATGATGCATGCGACGTGTGGGCCAAATCGTTGAGGGGATCTCGAGCATGCGGAATGCTTCGTCGTAGGCCCTTGAGGCGGCAGATGTGGGGTTGGATCTCGACGCTCAGGCTTTCCTAGGCGGACTTGTTGCACAGCGCGATCGACGACACGATAGTTGATTATTAGCAATGAGCGAGCCACACGACCAACCTGGGCACCCCTACTTCTAAGGCCTCATCGGTGGGAAAAACATGGGCAATGAAGCGAGAATAATCATGGGCTAATGAGCTGGGATGTGGCTAGACAAGCTCGATAGTGTGGGCGACGAAGCTAACGATGATGCATGCTATGTGAAGGCCAAATTATTGGGGGGACTTCAAGCATGCGATGTGCTTTATCGTCGGCCCTCGAGGTGGCTGACGTGGGGTTGGATCTCGACGCTCAGGCTTGCCTAGGTGTAATCGTTGTGCAGTGCGATCGATGACATGATCGTTAGCCGTTAGCAACGAGCGAGTGGCACGGCCAGCCTGGGCACCCCTTCTGCCAAGGCCTCATCGGTGGGAAAAATGTGGGTAACGAAGCGAGAATAATCATGGGATAATGAGCTGGGATGTGGCTAGACAAGCTCGATGGTGTGGGCAGCGAAGCTCACGATGATGCATGCTACGTGAGGGCCAAATTGTTGGGGGGATTTCGAGCATGCGGAGTGCTTTGTCGCAAGCCCTCAAGGTGGAAGACGTGGGGTTGGATCTCGATGCTCAGGCTTGCTTGGCGGACTCGTTGCGCAGCGCGATCGATGACACGATCGTCGGCCGTTCGCAATGAGTGCGCCACACGGCCAGCCTGGGCACCCCTACTGCCAAGGCCTCATCGGTGGGAAAAAACGTGGGCAACGAAGCGAGAATAATCGTGGGATAATGAGCTGGGATGTGGCTAGACAAGCTTGATGGTGTGGGCGGCGAAGCTCACGTTGATGCATGCTACGTGAGGGCCAAATTGATGGGGGGATTTTGAGCATGCGGAGTTCTTCTTCGCAGGCCCTCGAGGCCGCAGACATGGGGTTGGATCTCGACGCTTAGGCTTGCCTAGGCAGACTCGTTGCGCAGCGCGATCGACGACAATATCGTTGGCCGTTAGCAATGAGTGAGCCACACGGCCAGCCTAGGCACCCCTACTGCCAAGGCCTCATTGGTGGGAAAAATGTGGGCAACAAAGCGAGAATAATCGTGGGATAATGATCTGGGATGTGGCTAGATAAGCTCGATGGTGTGGGGGGCGAGGCTAACGATGATGCATGCTACGTGAGGGCCAAATTTTTGGGGGGATTTCGAGCATGCGGAGTGCTGCATCATAGGCCCTCGAGGCGCCAGACGTGGGGTTTGATCTCGACGATCAGGCCTGCCTAGGGGGACTCGTTGGGTAGCGTGATCGACGACACTATCGTCGTCCGTCAACAACGAGCGAGCCACACGGCCAGCCTGACCGCCTCTACTGCCAAGGCCTCATTGGTGGGAAAAATGTGGGCAACGAAGCGAGAATAATAATGGGATAATGAGCTGGGATATGGCTAGACAAGCTCGATGGTGTGGGCGATGAAGCTATCGATGATGCATGCTACGCGAGAGCCAAATCGTTGGGGGGATTTCGAGCATGTGGAGTGCTTCTTCGCAGGCCCTTAAGGCGACAGACGTGGGGTTGGATCTCGACGCTCATGCTTGCCTAGGCGGACTCGTTGCGTAGCACGATCGACGACATGATCGTCAGCCGTTAGCAACGAGCAAGCCACACGGCCAGCCTGGGCACCCCTGCTGCCAAGGCCTCATCGGTGGGAAAATGTGGGCAACGAAGCGAGTATAATCGTAAGATAATGAGCTGGGATGTGGCTAGACAAGCTCGAAGTTGTGGGCGGCAAAGCAAACCATGATACATGCTACGTGAGGGCCAAATTGTTGGGGGGACATCGAGCGTGCGGAGTGCTTCATCGCAGGCTGTCGAGACGGCAGACGTGGGGTTGGATCTCGACGCTCATGCTTGCCTAGGTGGACTCGTTGGGCAGCGTGATCGACGACACCATCGTCGGTTGTTAGCAACGAGCGAGCCACACGGCCAGCCTGGGCACCCCTACTGCCAAGGCCTCATCAAGGGGAAAAACGTGGGCAACGAAGCGAGAATAATCGTGGGATAATGAGCTGGGATATGGCTAGACAAGCTCGATGGTGTGGGCGGCGAAGCTAACGATGATGCGTGCTACGCGAGGGCCAAATCGTTGGGGGGATTTCGAGCATGAGGAGTACTTCTTCGCAGGCCCATGAGGCGGCAGACGTGGGGTTGGATCTCGACGCTCAGGCTTGCCTAGGCGGACTTGTTGCGCAGCGCGATCGAAGAGACGATCGTCGGCCGTTAGCAACGAGCGAGCCACACGGCCAGCTTGGGCATCCCTGTTGCCAAGGCCTCATCGGTGGGAAAAACGTGGGAACGAAGCAAGAATAATCATGGGATAATGAGTTGGGATGTGGCTAGACATGCTCAATGGTGTAGGGGGCGAAGCTAACGATGATGCATGCTACGTGAAGGCCAAATTATTGAGGGGATTTCGAGCATGCGAAGTGCTTCATCGTAGGCCCTCGATGCGACAGATGTGGGGTTGGATCTCGACACTTAGGCTTGCCTAGGCGGACTCGTTGCACAGCGCGATCGACGACACGATCTTCAGCCGTTAGCAATGAGCGAGCCACACGGCCAACCTGGGCACCCCTGCTGCCAAGGCCTCATCGGTGGGAAAAATGTGAGCAACGAAGCGAGAGTAATCGTGGGATATGAGCTGGGATGTGGCTAGACAAGCTCGATGTTGTGGGTGGTGAAGCAAGCCATGATACATGCTACGTGAAGGCCAAATTGTTGGGGGGATTTCGAGCATGCGGAGTGCTTCATAGCAGCCCTCGAGGTGGCAGACGTGGGGTTGGATCTCAACGCTCATACTTGCCTAGGTGGACTCGTTGGGCAGCGTGATCGACGACACTATCGTCGGCTATTAGCAACGAGCGAACCACGCGGCCAGCCTGGGCACCCCTACTTCCAAGGCCTCATTAAGGGGAAAAACGTGGGCAACGAAGTGAGAATAATGGTGGGATAATGAGCTGGGATGTGGCTAGACAAGCTCGATGGTGTGGGCGGCGAAGCTAACAATGATGCATGCTACGCGAGGGCCAAATCTTTGGGGGGATTTCGAGCATGAGGAGTGCTTCTTCGCAGGGCCTTGAGGCGGCAGACGTGGGGTTGGATCTCGACGCTCAGGCTTGCCTAGGCGAACTCGTTGCGCAGCGCGATCAAAGACACGATTGTTGGTCGTTAGCAACGAGCTAGCCACACGGCCAGCCTGGGCACCCCTGCTGCCAAGGCCTCATCGGTGGAAAAAATGTGGGCAACAAAGCAAGAATAATCGTGGGATAATGAGTTGGGATGTGGCTAGACAAGCTCCATGGTGTAGGGGGCGAAGCTAACAATGATGCATGCTACGTGAAGGCCAAATTATTGGGGGGATTTCGAGCATGCGAAGTGCTTCATCGTAGGCCCTTGAGGCGCCAGATGTGAGGTTGGATCTCGACGCTCATGCTTGCCTAGGCGGACTTGTTGCGCAGCGCGACCGACGACACGATCTTCAACCGTTAGCAACGAGCGAGCCACACGGCCAGCCTGGGCACCCCTGCTTCCAACGCGTCATCGGTAGGAAAAATGTGGGCAACAAAGCGAGAATAATCGTAAGATAATGAGCTGGGATGTGGCTAGACAAGCTCGATGTTGTGGGCGGCAAAGCAAACCATGATACATGCTACGTGAGGGCCAAATTGTTGGGGTATTTCGAGCATGAGGAGTGTTTCATCGCAGGCCCTCGAGGCGGCAGACGTGGGGTTGGATCTCGACGCTCATGCTTGCCTAGGTGGACTCGTTGGGCAGTATGATCAACGACACTATCGTCGGCAATTAGCAACGAGCGCGCCACACGGCCAGCCTGGGCACCCCTACTGCTAAGGTCTAATCAAGGGGAAAAACGTGGGCAAAGAAGCAAGAATAATGGTGGGATAATGAGCTGGGATGTGGCTAGACAAGCTCGATGGTGTGGGCGGTGAAGCTAACGATGATGCATGCTATGCGAGGGTCAAATCGTTGGGGGGATTTCGAGCATGAGGAGTGCTTCTTCGCAAGCCCTTGAAGCGGCAGACGTGGGGTTGGATCTCGACACTCAGGCTTGCCTAGTCAGACTCGTTGTGCAGCGCGATCGAAGACACGATCGTCGGCCGTTAGCAACGACCGAGCCACACAGCCAGCCTGGGCACCCTAGCTGCCAAGGCCTCATCGGTGGGAAAAACGTGGGCAATGAAGCGAGAGTAATCGTAGGATAATGAGCTGGGATGTGGCTAGAGAAGCCCGATGTTGTGGGCGGCGAAGCAAACCATGATGCATGCTATGTGAGGGCCAAATCGTTGGGGGGATTTCGAGCATGCGGAGTGCTTCATCGCAGGCCCTCGAGGCAGCAGACGTTGGGTTGGATCTCGACGCTCAGGCTTGCCTAGGTGGACTCATTGCGCAGCACGATCGACGATAGGATCGTCGATCGTTAGCAACGAGCGAGCCACACAGCCAGCCTGGGCACCGCTGCTGCCAAGGCCTCATCGGTGGGAAAAATGTGGGCAACGAAGCGAGAGTAATCATGGGATAATGAGTTGAGATGTGGCTGGACAAGCTCGATGGTGTGGGGGGCGAAAGTAAATGATGATGCATGCTACATGAAGGCCAAATTATTGGGAGGATTTCGAGCATACGAAGTGCTTCATCGTAGGCCCTCGAGGCGGCAGACGTGGGGTTGGATCTCGACACTCAAGCTTGCCTAGGTAGACTCGTTGGGTAGCATGATCGATGACACTATCGTCGGCTGTTAGCAACGAGCGAGCCACAAGGCCAGCTTGGTCACCCCTACTGCCAAGGCCTCATCGGTAGGAAAAACGTGGGCAACGAAGCGAGAATAATCGTGGGATAATGAGTTAGGATGTGGCTAGAGAAGCCCGATGTTGTGGGTGGCGAAGCAAACCATGATGCATGCTATGTGAGGGCCAAATTATTGGGGGGATTTCGAGCAAGCGGAGTGCTTCATCACAGGCCCTCGAGGCAGCAGACATGGGGTTGGATCTCGACACTTAAGCTTGCCTAGGTGGACTCGTTGGGCAGCGTGATCGATGACATTATCGTCGGCTGTTAGCAACGAGCGAGCCACAACGCCAGCCTGGTCACCCCTACTGCCAAGGCCTCATCAGTGGGAAAAACGTGGGCAACGAAGCGAGAATAATCGTGGGATAATGAGCTAGTATGTGGCTAGACTAGCTCAATGGTGTGGGCGGCAAAGCTAATGATGATGCATGTGACGTGAGGGCCAACTCGTTGGGGGATCTCGAGAATGCGGAGTACTTCATCGTAGGCCCTCAAGGCAGCAGACGTTGGGTTGGATCTCGACGCTTAGGCTTGCCTAGGCGGACTCATTGTGCAGCGCGATCGACGACACGATCGTCAGCTGTTAGCAACGAACGAGCCACACAGCCAGCCTAGGCACCCCTGCTGCCAAGGCCTCATCGGTGGGAAAAACGTGGGCAACGAAGCGAGAATAATCGTGGGATAATGAGCTAGGATGTCGCTAGACAAGCTCAATTGTGTGGGCGGCGGCAAAGCTAACGATGATGCATGCTACGTGAGGACCAAATTGTTGTGTGGATTTCGAGCTTGCGGAGTGCTTCATCGTAGGCCCTCGAGGCAGCAGATGTGGGGTTGGATCTCGATGCTCAGGCTTTCCTAGGCGGACTCGTTGCACTGTGCGATCGACGACATGATCGTCAACCGTTAGCAACGAGCAAACCACACGGCTAGCCTGGGCACCCCTGCTGCCAAGGCCTCATCGGTGGGAAAAACATAGGCAACGAATCGAGAATAATCATGGAATAATGAGCTGGTATGTGGCTAGACAAGCTCGATGGTGTGGGCGGCGAAGCTAACGATGATGCATGTTACGTGAGGGCCAAATCATTGGGGGATCTCAAGCATGCGGAGTGCTTCGCCGTAGGCCCTCGAGGCAGCAGACGTTGGGTTGGATCTCGACGCTCAGGCTCGCCTAGGCGGACTCGTTGTGCAGCGTGATCGATGGCACTATCGTCGGCCGTTAGCAACGAGCGAGCCACACGGCCAGCCAGGGCACCCCTGCTCCCAAGGCCTCATCGGTGGCAAAAACGTGGACAACGAAGCGAGAATAATCATGGGATAATGAGCTGGGATGTGGCTAGACAAGCTCGATGGTGTGGGCGGCGAAGCTAACGATGATGCAAGCTACGTGAGGGCCAAATCGTTCGGGGAATTTCGTGCATGAGGAGTGCTTCGTCGTAGGTCCTCAAGGCGGCAGACGTGGGGTTGGATCTCGACGCTCATGCTTGCCTAGGTGGACTCGTTGGGCAGTGTGATCAACGACACTATCGTCGGCAATTACCAACGAGCGCGCCACACGGCCAGCCTGGGCACCCCTACTGCTAAGGTCTAATCAAGGGGAAAAACGTGGGCAAAGAAGCAAGAATAATGGTGGGATAATGAGCTGGGATGTGGCTAGAGAAGCTCGATGGTGTGGGCGGTGAAGCTAACGATGATGCATGCTATGCGAGGGTCAAATCGTTGGGGGGATTTCGAGCATGAGGAGTGCTTCTTCGCAGGCCCTTGAAGCGGCAGACGTGGGGTTGGATCTCGACACTCAGGCTTGCCTAGTCAGACTCGTTGCGCAGCGCGATCGAAGACACGATCGTCGACCGTTAGCAACGACCGAGCCATACGGCCAGCCTGGGCACCCTTGCTGCCAAGGCCTCATCCGTGGGAAAAACATAGGCAACGAATCGAGAATAATCGTGGGATAATGAGCTGGTATGTGGCTAGACAAGCTCGATGGTGTGGGCGGCGAAGCTAACGATGATGCATGTGACGTGAGGGCCAAATCATTGGGGGATCTCAAGCATGCGGAGTGCTTCGTCGTAGGCCCTCGAGGCAGCAGACGTTGGGTTGGATCTCGACGCTCAGGCTCGCCTAGGCGGACTCATTGTGCAGCGCGATCGACGACACGATCTTCAGCCGTTAGCAACGAGCGAGCCACACAGCCAGCCTAGGCACCCCTACTGCCAATGCCTCATCGGTGGGAAAAATATGGGCAACGAAGAGAGAGTAATCGTGGGATAATGAGCTGGGATGTGGCTAGACAAGCTCGATGGTGTGGGGGGCGAAAGTAAACGATGATGCATGCTACGTGAAGGCCAAATTAATGGGGGGATTTCGAGCATGCAGAGTGCTTCGTCGCAGGCCCTCGAGGTGGCAGAAGTTGGGTTGCATCTCGACGCTCAGGCTTACCTAGGCGGACTCATTGCACAGCGCGACTGACGACACGATTGTCGACCGTTAGCAACGAGCGAGCCACACGGCCAGCCTTGGCACCCCTACTGCCAAGGCCTCATCGGTGGGACAAAATGTGGGAAACGAAGCAAGAATAATCGTGGGTTAATGAGCTGGGATGTGGCTAGAACAGCTCAATGGTGTTGGGGGCGAAAATAAACAATGATGCGTGCTACGTGAAGGGCAAATTATTGGGGAGATTTCTAGCATGCGATGCACTTCATCGTAGTCCCTCGAGGCGACAGACATGGAGTTGGATCTCGACACTCAGGCTTGCCTAGGCGGTCTCGTTGCGCAGCGCGATCGACGACACGATCGTCGGCCGTTAGCAACGAGCGAGCCACACGGCCAGCCTGGGCACCCCTGCTGCCAAGGCCTCATCGGTGGGAAAAACGTGGGCAACGAAGCGAGAGTAATCGTGGGATAATGAGCTGGGATGTGGCTAGACAAGCTCGATAGTGTGGGGGGCAAAAGTAAACAATGATGCATGCTACGTGAAGGGCAAATTATTGGGGGGATTTCGAGCATATGAAGTGCTTCATCGTAGGCCATCACAACGGCAGACGTGGGGTTGGATCTCGACACACAGGCTTGCCTAGGTGGACTCATTGCGCAGCACGATCGACGACACGATCGTCAGCCGTTAGCAACGAGCGAGCCACACAGCCAGCCTAGGCACCCTTGCTGCCAAGGCCTCATCGGTGGGAAAAACGTGGGCATCGAAGCGAGAATAATCGTGGGACAATGAGCTAGGATGTCGCTAGACAAGCTCAATTGTGTGGGCGGTGGCGAAGCTAACGATGATGCATGCTACGTGAGGGCCAAATTGTTGGGTGGATTTTGAGCATGCGGGGTGCTTCGTCGCAGGCCCTCGAGGCGGCAGACGTGGGGTTGGATCTCGACGCTCAGGCTTGCCTAGGCGGACTCGTTCCGCAGTGCGATTAACGACACGATCGTCGACCATTAGCAACGAGCGAGCCACACGGCCAGTTGGGGCACCCCTGCTGCCAAGGCCTCATCGGTGGAAAAAACGTGGGCAACGAAGCAAGAATAATCATGGGATAATGATCTGGTATATGGCTAGACAAGCTCGATGGTGTGGGCGGCGAAGCTAACGATGATGCATGCTACGTGAAGGTCGAGCTATTGGGGGGACTTCGAGCGTGCGATGTGCTTCATCGCTGGCCCTCGAGGCGACTGACGTGGGGTTGGATCTCGACGCTCAGGCTTGCCTGTGCGGACTCGTTACGCAGCGCGATCGACGACATGATCGTTAGCCGTTAGCAACGAGCGAGCCACACGGCCAGCCTGGGCACCCTTGCTGCCAAGGCCTCATCGGTGGGAAAAATGTGGGCAACGAATCGAGAATAATCATGGGATAATGAGCTGGGATGTGGCTAGACAAGCTCAATTGTGTGGGCGGTGAAGCTAACGATGATGCATGCTACGTGAGGGACAAATCATTGGGGGGATTTCGAGCATGCGGAGTGCTTGGTCGCAGGCCCTCGAGGCGGCAGACGTGGGATTTGATCTCGGCGCACTGGCTTGCCTAAGCGGACTCGTTGCACAGTGCGATCGACGACACGATCGTCGGTCATTAGCAACGAGCGAGCCACACGGCAAGCCTGGGCATCACTGCCGCCAAGGCCTCATCGGTGCGAAAAACGTGGGCAACGAAGCGAGAATAATCGTAGGATAATAAGCTGGGATGTGGCTAGACAAGCTCGATGTTATGGGCGGCGAATCAAACCATGATGCATGCTACGTGAGGGCCAAATGGTTGGGGGGATTTCGAGCATGCGGAGTGCTTCATCGCATGCCCTCGAGGTGGCAGATGTGAGGTTGGATCTCGACGCTCAGGCTTGCCTAGGCAGACTCGTTGCGCAGTGCGATCGACAACACGATCGCCGGCCGTTAGCAACGGGCGAGCCACACGGCCAGCCTGGGCACCCCTGTTACCAAGGCCTCATTTGTGCGAAAAATGTGGGCAACAAAGCGAGAATAATCGTAAGATAATGAGCTGGGCTGTGGCTAGACAAGCTCAATTGTATGGGGGGCGAAAGTAAACGATGATGCATGCTACGTGAGGGCTAAATCGTTGGGGGGATTTCGAGCATGCGGAGTGCTTCATCGCAGGCCCTCGAGGTGGCAGACGTTGGGTTGGATCTTGATGCTCAGGCTTGCCTAGGTGGACTTGTTGCCCAGAGCGACCGACGACACGATCGTCGGCCGTTAGCAACGAGCGAGCCACACGGCCAGCCTAGGCACCCCTGCTTCCAAGGCCTCATCAGTGGGAAAAAATGGGAACCGAAGCGAGAATAATCATGGGATAATGAGCTGGTATATGGCTAGACAAGCTCGATGGTGTGGTCGGCGAAGCTAACGATGATGCATGCGACGTGAGGGCCAAATCGTTGGGGGGATCTCGAGCATGCGGAGTGCTTCGTCGTAGGCCCTCGAGGCAGCAGACATTGGGTTGGATCTCGACGCTCAGGCTTGCCTTGGCAGACTAGTTGCGCAGCACGATCGACAACACGATCGTCAGTCGTTAGCAATGAGTGAGCCACACGGCCAGCCTGGGCACCCCTACTGCCAAGGCCTCATAAGTGGGAAAAAACGTGGGCAACGAAGCGAGAATAATCGTGGGATAATGAGCTGGGATGTGGCTAGACAAGCTCGATGTTGTGGGCGATGAAGCTAACGATGATGCATGCTACGTGGGGACCAATTCGTTTGGGGGATTTTGAGCATGCGGAGTGCTTCATCGTAGGCCCTCGAGGTAGCAGACGTTGGGTTGGATCTCGCCGCTCAGGCTTGGCTAAGCAGACACGTTGCGCAGCACGATCGACTACACGATCATCAGCCATTAGCAACGAGCGAGCCACACGGCCAGCCTGGGCACCCCTGCTGCCAAGGCCTCATCGGTGGGAAAAACGTGGGCAACGAAGCGAGAATAAACGTGGGATAGTGAGGTGGGTTGTGGCTAGACAAGCTCGATGGTGTGGGTGGCGAAGCTAACGATGATGCATGCTACATGAAGGCTAAATTATTTCGGGGATTTCGAGCATGTGAAGTGCTTCAACGCAGGCCCTCGAGGCTGCAGACGTGGGGTTGGATCTCGACGCTCAGGCTTGCCTAGGCGGACTCGTTGCGCAGCGCGATCGACGACACAATCGTCGGCCGTTAGCAACGAGCGAGCCACATGGCCAGCTTAGGCACCCCAGTTGCCAAGGCCTCATCGGTGGGAAAAACGTGGGCAACAAAGTGAGAATAATCGTGGGATAATGAGCTGGGATGTGGCTAGACAAGCTCGATGGTGTGGGCAACGAAGCTAACGATGATGCATGCTACGTGAGGGCCAAATCGTTGGGGGTATTTCGAGCATGCGGAGTGCTTCATCGTAGACCCTCGAGGCAGCAGACGTTGGGTTGGATCTCGACGCTCAGGCTTGCCTTGGTGGACTAGTTGCGGCATGATCGACGACACGATCGTCAGCCGTTACCAACGAGCGAGCCACACGGCCAGCCTGGGCACCCCTACTACCAAGGCCTCATCGGTGGGAAAAACATCAGCAACGAAGCGAGAGTAATCGTGGGATAATGAGCTTGGATGTGGCTAGACAAGCTCGATGGTGTGGGCGGCGAAGCTAACGATGATGCATGCTACGTGAGGGCCAAATTGTTGGGGGGATTTCAAGAATGCGGAGTGCTTCGTCGCAGGCCCTCGAGGCGGCAGATGTGGGGTTGGATCTCGATGCTCAGGCTTGCCTTGGCAGACTCGTTGTGTAGCACGATCGACAACATGATCGTCAGCCGTTAGCAATGAGTGAGCCACACGGCTAGCCTGGGCACCCCTACTGCCAAGGCCTCATAAGTGGGAAAAAACGTGGGCAACGAAGCGTGAATAATCGTGGGATAATGAGCTGGGATGTGGCTAGACAAGCTCGATGTTGTGGGCGACGAAGCTAACGATGATGCATGCGACGTGAGGGCCAAATCGTTGGGGGGATCTCAAGCATGCGGAGTGCTTCGTCGTAGGCCATCGAGGCGGCAGATGTGGGTTTGGATCTCGACGCTCGTTTGGTGCTGTTGCTGCCCATTTGTACGTGCAACATGTGAGTGGTGATCCAGTCATGCGCGTTGGCAGGCTCCATGCTCTCTCATCGAACTGTCAACTAGCACGTCGCTTCAAGCTCGACCCTGAGCCATACGTTGGCATTTTGTGGGTGACATCGGGACCTTATGTCGCGTGCCTTCACAAATGGAATTTGATGATTCGAGTCGGTTGTCTTTCCACCATGTCTCTCGTGTGCTCCAAGCGCGGCTTGCTTTGGCATGTGGCTGCTTTGGCACACGAGAGATCGGTTATCCCCTAGGGTGCAAAAAGTATTGCGACAAGAGTGGCCTCAGCCTCAGCCTATCCAAGCGAAAGCATTTGTCCCACGTCCCATCGATTTTGAATGACGACTGCGACAGCTTTGGCATTAGCGAGCCTTACGGCATGCTTCGGTCTTAGTTGGTGCAGCGTCTCGAAGGATGTTACCTGGTTGATCCTGTCAGTAGTCATATGCTTATCTCAAAGATTAAGCCATGCATGTGTAAATATGAACTAATTCAGACTGTGAAACTGCAAATGGCTCATTAAATCAGTTATAGTTTGTTTGATGGTACCTACTACTCGGATAACCGTAGTAATTCTAGAGCTAATACATGCAACAAACCCTGACTTCTGGAAGGGGCGCATTTATTAGATAAAAGGTCGACGCGGGCTTCGCCCGTTGCTCTGATGATTCATGATAACTCGACGGATCGCAAGGCCATCATGCCAGCGACGCATCATTCAAATTTCTGCCTTATCAACTTTTGATGGTAGGATAGTTGCCTACTATGGTGGTGACGGGTGACGAAGAATTAGGGTTCGATTCCGGAGAGGGAGCCTGAGAACAGAAATCTCGTGTGGAACAAAAGGGCAAAAGCTCGTTTGATTCTGATTTCCAGTACGAATACGAACCATGATGTCGGCTTGTGGCAGCCAAGCATTCATAGGGACGTTGCTTTTTGATCCTTCGATGTCGGCTCTTCCTATCATTGTGAAGCAGAATTCACCAAGTGTTGGATTGTTCACCCACCAATAGGGAACGTGAGCTGGGTTTAGACTGTCGTGAGACAGGTTAGTTTTACCCTACTGATGCCCGCGTCGCGATAGTTATTCAACCTAGTACGAGAGGAACCGTTGATTCGCACAATTGGTCATCGCGTTTGGTTGAAAAGCCAGTGGCGCGAAGCTACCGTGCGCTGGATTATGACTGAACGCCTCTAAGACAGAACCCGGGCTAGAAGCGATGCATGTGCCCGTTGCTCGATTGCCAACCTGTAGTAGGGGCCTCCAGGCCCCCAAAAGCACGTGTCGTTGGCCAAGCTCACGTGGCGGAGGAGCCTCGCAGGCTGCCTTGAAGAGTGATTCCCACCGAGCGACGGGTAGAATCATTTGCAGATGACTTAAATACGCGACGGGGTATTGTAAGTGGCAGAGTGGCCTTGCTGCCACGATCCACTGAGATTCAGCCCTTTGTCACTACGATTCGTCCCTCCCCCCCCCCTCCTGAACCCCCAAAACAATTGTCCCTCTCTTTTCGAAAATTGATGCCACGAGGTCAGAAACGGTCCCTCAAGATAATGGCTTGGAGAAAGAAACAAGTCCTTTGGGCTTGTAGAGAATGAGAAACACAAGAAAAAAACACTTGGAAACATATCGGGAAGCATTGGAGAACCAAGTGTTACTGCAATAAAAAATACATATATCTAACAAAAACTTGTCCCTCGATGCTGTCCCTCGGTAAAGTACTGCCCAATGAGCGAGCCTGGGGAGCCGCGTCACATGGACCCTCGGCACAGGAGGCATGCCCCAGCAGCCCCACAGCAGGCATGGCATGGGCCAAGTGCCCAGCGTGCGGCAGCAGTGGGTGCGCCAGCCAGGCCACAGGCGTCCATCACGAGCCAGCCCCCTCGTCCCTGTCCCTTGACTTAGTGCACACCGAGTGAGCAAGGGGAGCCACGTCACACGGACCCTGGGTACGAAAGGCATGCCCAGGAAGCCCCCAGCAGGCACGGCATGGACCAAGTGCCCAGCGTGCGGCAGAGGTTGGTGCGCCAGCCAGGCCACAGGCGCCCATCGCGAGCCAGCCCCCTCATCCCTGTCCCTCGACTAAGTGCCCAGCGAACGAGCCAAGGGAGCCACGTCGCACAGACACTGGGCACGGGAGGCATGCCCAGAAAGCCCCCAGCAGGCACGGCATGGGCCAAGTGCCCAGCATGCGGCAGCGGTGGGCGCGCCAGCGAGGCCACAGGCGCCCACCACGAGCCAGCCCCCTCGTCCCTGTCCCTCGACTTCGTGCCCAGTGAGCGAGCCAGGGGAGCCGCATCACATGGAATATGGGCATGGGAGGCATACCCAGGCAGCCCCCAGCAGGCACGGTATGGGCCAAGTGCCCAAAGTGCGGCAGAGGAGGGCATGCCAGCCAGGCCACAGGCGCCCATCGCGAGCAAGGCCCCTCGTCCCTGTCCCTCGACTAAGTGCCCAGCGAGCGAGCCAGGGGAGCCGCATCGCACGGAGGCTGGGCATGGGAGGCATGCCCAGGCAGCACGCAGCAGGCACGGCATGGGCCAAATGCCCAGCGTGCGGCAGCGGTGGGCGCGCCAGCGAGGCCACGGGTGCCCATCACGAGCCAGCCCCCTCCTCCCTGTCCCTCGACTTAGTGCCCAGCGAGTGAGCCAGGGGAGCCGTGTCACAGGGACTCTGGGCATGGGAGGCAATCCCAGGCAGCCCCCAGCAGGCACGGCATGGGCCAAGTGCACAGCGTGCGGCAGAGGAGGGCGCACCAGCCAGGCCACAGGCGCCCATCGCGAGCTAGCCCCCTCGTCCCTGTCCCTTGACTAAGTGCCCAGTGAGCGAGCCAGGGGAGCTGCGTCGCATGGACCCTGGGCATGGGAGGCATGCCCCAGCAGCCCCCAGCAGGCATGGCATGGGCCAAGTGCCCAGCGTGCAGTAGCAGTGGGCGCGCCAGCCAGGCCACGGGCGCCCATCGTGAGCCAGCCCCCTTGTCCCTGTCCCTCGACTAAGTTCCCAGCGAACGAGCCAGGGGAGCTGCATTGCACAGACCCTGGGCATGGGGAGGCATGCACAGGCAGCCCCCAGCAGGCACGGCATGGGCCAAGTGCCCAGCGTGCGGCAGCGGTGGGTGCGCCAGTGAGGCCACAGGCGCCCATCACGAGCCAGCCCCCTCGTCCCTGTCCCTCAACTTAGTGCCCAGTGAGCGAGCCAGGGGAGCTGAGTTGCATGGACTCTGGGCACGGGAGGCATGCCCAGGCAGCCCCCAGCAGGCACGGCATGGGCCAAGTGCCCAACGTGCGGCAGAAGAGGGCGCGCCAGCAGGCCACAGGCGCCCATCGCGAGCCAGCACCCTGGTCCCTGTCTCTCGACTTAGTGCCCAGCGCGCGAGCCAGGGAAGCCGTGTCGCATTGACCCTGGGCACGGGAGGCATGGCCCAGCAGCCCCCCAGCTGGCATTGCATGGGCCAATTGCCTAGCATGCAGTAGAGGTGGGCGCGCCAGCCAGGCCACGGGCGCCCATCGCGAGCCAGCCCCCTCGTCCCTGTCCCTCGACTAAGTGCCCAGCGAGCGAGCCAGGGGAGCCGCGTCGCACAGACCCTGGGAATCGGAGGAGTGCCCAGGCAGCCCCCAGCAGGTATGGCATGGGCCAAGTGCCCAGCGTGCGGCAGCAGTGCATGCGCCAGCCAGGCCACAGGCGCCCATCGAGAGCCAGCCCCCTCGTCCCTGTCCCTCGACAAAGTGCCCAGCGAGCGAGCCAGGGGAGCCACGTTGCTTGGACCCTGGCCACAGGAGGAATGCCTAGGCAGCCCCCAGCAGTCACGGATTGGGGAAGTGCCCAGCGTGCGGCAGCAGTGGGTGCGCCAGCCAGGCCACAGGCGCCCATCACGAGCCAGCCCCCTCGTCCCTGTCCCTCGACTAAGTGCCCAGCGAGGGAGCCAGGGGAGCCACATTGCATGGACCCTGGGAATGGGAGGAGTGCCCAGGTTGCCCTCAGCAGGCACGGCATGGGCCAAGTGCCCAGCGTGCGGCAGCGGTGCATGCGGCAGCGGTGCATGCGGCAGCAAGGCCACAGGCGCCCATCGCAAGCCAGCCCCCTCGTCCCTATCCCTCGACTAAGTGCCCAGTGAGAGAGCCAGGGGAGCCGCGTCGCTTGGACCCTGGCCACGGGAGGCATGCTCAGGCAGCCCCCAGCAGTCATGGCATGGGCAAGTGCCCAGCATGTGGCAGCAGTGGGCGCGCTAGCCAGGCCACAGGGGGCCTTCGCGAGCCGGCCCCCTCGTCCCTGTCCCTCAACTAAGTGCCCAGCGAGTGAGCCAGGGGAGCCGCGTCACACAGATCCTGGGCACAGGAGGCATGCCTCAGAAGCCCCAGCAGGTACGACAAGGGCCAAGTGCCCAGCGTGCGGCAGCGGTGGGCGCACCACCAGGCGACGGGCGCCCATCTCGAGCCAGCCCCCTCTTCCCTGTCCCTCCACTTAATGCCCAGTGAGCGAGCCAGGGGAGCCGCGTTGCATGGACCCTGGGCATGGGAGGCATGCCCATGCAGCCCCCAGAAGGCATGGCATGGGCCAGGTGCCCAGCATACCACAGCGGTGGGCGCACCAGCCAGGCCACGGGCTCCCATCGCGAGCCAGCCCCCTTGTCCCTGTCCCTCGACAAAGTGCCCAGCGGGCAAGCCAGGGGAGCCACGTTGCATGGACCCAGGGCTTGGGAGGCATGCCCAGTTAGCCTCCAGCAGGCACGGCATGGGCCAAGTGCCCAGCGTGCGGCAGCGGTGCATGCGGCAGCAAGGCCAAGGCCACAGGCGCCCATCGCAAGCCAGCCCCCTCGTCCCTATCCCTCGACTAAGTGCCCAGCGAGAGAGCCAGGGGAGCAGCGTCGCTTGGACCCTGGCCACGGGAGGCATGCTCAGGCAGCCCCCAGCAGTCACGGCATGGGCAAGTGCCCAGCATGTGGCAGCAGTGGGCGCGCTAGCCAGGCCACAGGCGGCCTTCGCCAGCCGGCCCCCTCGTCCCTGTCCCTCGACTAAGTGCCCAGCGAGTGAGCCAGGGGAGCCACGTCACACAGATCCTGGGCACAGGAGGCATGCCTCGGAAGCCCCCAGCAGGCACGACAAGGGCCAAGCGCCCAGCGTGCGGCAGCGGTGGGCGCACCACCAGGCGACGGGCGCCCATCTTGAGCAGCACCCTCTTCCCTGTCCCTCGACTTAGAGCCCAGTGAGCGAGCCAGGGGAGCCGTGTTGCATGGACCCTGGGCATGGGAGGCATGCCCATGCATCCCCCAGCAGGCATGGCATGGGCCAGGTGCCCAGCCTACCGCGGCGGTGGGCGCACCAGCCAGGCCACGGGCTCCCATCGCGAGCCAGCGCCCTTGTCCCTGTCCCTCGACAAAGTGACCAGCGGGCGAGCCAGGGGTGCCACGTTGCATGGACCCAGGGCTCAGGAGGCTTGCCCAGTTAGCCTCCAGCAGGCACGGCATGGGCCAAGTGCCCAGCGTGCGGCAGCGGTGCATGCGGCAGCAAGGCCACAGGCGCCCATCGCAAGCCAGCCCCCTCGTCCCTATCCCTCGACTAAGTGCCCAGCGAGAGAGCCAGGGGAGCCGCGTCACTTGGACCCTGGACACGGGAGGCATGCTCAGGCAGCCCCCAGCAGTCACGGCATGGGTAAGTGCCCAGCATGCGGCAGCAGTGGGCGCGCTAGCCAGGCCACAGGCGGCCTTCGCGAGCCGGCCCCCTCGTCCCTGTCCCTCGACTAAGTGCCCAGCGAGTGAGCCAGGGGAGCCGCGTCACACGGATCCTGGGCACGGGAGGCATGCCTCGGAAGCCCCCAGCAGGCATGACAAGGGCCAAGTGCCCAGCGTGCGGCAGCGGTGGGCGCACCACCAGGCGACGGGCGCCCATCTCGAGCCAGCCCCCTCTTCCCTGTCCCTCGACTTAGAGCCCAGTGAGCGAGCCAGGGGAGCCGCGTTGCATGGACCCTGGGCACGGGAGGCATGCCCATGCAGCCCCCAGCAGGCATGGCATGGGCCAGGTGCCCAGCCGACCGCGGCGGTGGGCGCACCAGCCAGGCCATGGGCTCCCATCGCGAGCCAGCGCCCTTGTCCCTGTCCCTCGACAAAGTGCCCAGCGGGCGAGCCAGGGGTGCCACGTTGCATGGACCCAGGGCTCGGGAGGCATGCCCAGTTAGCCTCCAGCAGGCACAGCATGGGCCAAGTGCCCAACGTGCGGCAGCGGTGGGCGCGCCAGCAAGGCCACGGGCGCCGATCATGAGCCAGCCCCCTCGTCCCTGTCCCTTGACTTATTGCCCAGCGAGCGAGCCAGGGGAGCTTCGTCACTTTGACCCTGGGCATGGGAGACATGCCCCAGCAGCCCCTCAGCTGGAATGGCATGGGCCAAGTGCCTTGCATGCGGCAGCGGTGGGTGCGCCCGTCAGGCCATGGGCGCCCATAGCGAGCCAGCCCCATCGTCCCTGTCCCTCGACTAGGTGCCAAGCGACCGAGCCAGACGAGCCGCGTCGCATGGACCCTGGGCATGAGAGGCATGCCCAAGCAGCCCCCAGCAGGCTCGGCATGGGCCGACTGCCCAGCGTGCGGCAGAGGAGGGCGCGCCAGCCAGTCCACAGGCGCCCATCGCGAGCCAGCACCCTGGTCCCTGTCTCTCGACTTAGTGCCCAGACAGCGAGCCAGGGGAGCTGTGTCGCATTGACCCTGGGCACGGGAGGCATGCCCCAGCAGCCCCCCAGCTGGCATGGCATGGGCCAAGTGCCCTGCATGCGGCAGCGGTGGGTTCACCAGCCAGGCCACGGGCACCCATCGCGAGCCAGCCCCCTCGTCCCTGACCATCGACTTGGTGCCAAGCGACCGAGCCAAAGGAGCTGCATCACACGGACCCTGGGCACAAGAGGCATGCCCCAGCAGCCTTCAGCAGGCATGGCATGGGCCAAGAGCCCAGTGTGCGGTAGAGGTGGGCGGGCCAGCCAGGCCACGGGTGCCCATCGCGAGCCAGCCCCCTCGTCCCTGTCCGTCGACCAAGTGCCCAGCGAGCGAGCCAGGGGAGCCGCATCGCATGGACCCTGGGAATGGGAGGAGTGCCCAGGCTGCCCCCAGCAGGGACAGCATGGGCCAAGTGCCCAGCGTGCGGCAGCGGTGCATGTGCCAGCCAGGCCACAGGCTCCCATCGCAAGCCAGCCCCCTCGTCCCTATCCCTCGACTAAGTGCCCAGCGAGCGAGCCAGGAGAGCCGCGTCGCATGGACTCTGGCACAGGAGTCATACCCTGGCTGCCCCCAGCAGGCATGGCATGGGCCAAGTGCCCAGCGTGTGGTAGAGGTGGGCGCGCCAGCAAGGCCACGGGGGCCCATCGCGAGCCAGCCACATCGTCCCTGTCCCTCGGATTAGTGCCCAGCAAGCGAGCCAGGGGAGCCGCGTCGCATGGACCCTGGGCATGAGAGTCATTCCAAGGCAGCCCCCAGCAGTCACGGCATGGGCAAGTGCCCAGCGTGCGGCAGCAGTGGGCGTGCCAGCCAGGCCACAGGAGCCCATCGCAAGCCAGCCCATCGTCCCTATCCCTCGACTAAGTGCCCTGCGAGCGAGCCAGGGGAGCTGCATTGCATGGATCCAGGGCACGGAAGGCATGCTCCAGCAGCCTCCAGCAGGCACTGCATGGGCCAAGTGCCCAGCGTGCAGCAGCGGTGGGCGTGCCAGCCAGGCCATGGGCGCCCATCGCGAGCGAGCCCCCTCATCCCTGTCCCTCGACTTAGTGCCCAGCGAGCGAGCCAGGTGAGCCACGTCGCATGGACCCTGGGCATGGGAGGCATGCCCCAGCAGCCCCCCAGCAGGCGTGGCATGGACTAAGTGCCCAGAGTGCGGCAGCAGGGGGCGCGCCAGCCAGGCCACGGGCGCCCATAGCGAGCCAGCCCCCTCGTCCCGGTCCCTCGACCTAGTGCCCAATAAGCGAGCCAGGGGAGCCGCGTCGCACGAACCCTGGGCACGGAAGGCATGCCCTGGCAGCACCCAGCAGGGATTGCATGGGCCAAGTATCCAGTGTGTGGCAGAGGTGGGCTCGCCAGCCAGGCCACAGGCGCCCGTCGTGAGCCAGCCCCCTCATCCCTGTCCCTCGACAAAGTGCCCAGTGAGCGAGCCAGAGGAGCCGTGTTGCATGGACCCTGGGCACGGAAGGCATGCCCCAGAAGCTCCCCAGCTGCAACGGCATGGCCCAAGTGCCCAGCAAGCGGCAAAGGTGGGCACGCCAGCCAGGCCACGGTCGCCCATCGCGAGCCAGCCCCCTCGTCCCTGTCCCTCGACTTAGTGCCCAGAGAGCGAGCCAGGGGAGATGTGTCGCATGGACCCTGGGCATGGGAGCCATGCCGAGGCAGCCCCCAGCAGGCACCGCATGGGCCAAGTGCCCAACGTGCAGTAGCGGTGGGCGTGCCAGCCAGGCCACGGGCGCCCAACGGGAGCAAGCCCCCATGTCCCTGTCCCTCGACTTAGAGCCCAGCGAGCGAGCCTATGGAGCCACGTTGCACAGACCCTGGGCACTAAAGGCATGCCCAGGCAGCCCCCAGCAGGCATGGCATGGGCCAAGTGCCTAGTGTACGGTAGCGGTGGGCGCGTCAGCCAGGCCACAGGCGCCCATCGTGAGCCGGCCCCCTCGTCCCTGTCCCTCGACTTAGTGCCCAGAGAGCGAGCCAGGGGAGATGCGTCGCATGGACCCTGGGCATGGGACCCATGCCGAGGCAGCCCCCAGCAGGCACCGCATGGGCCAAGTGCCCAACGTGCAGTAGCGGTGGGCGTGCCAGCCAGGCCACGGGCGCCCATCGCGAGCCAGCCCCCTCGTCCCTGTCCCTTGACTAAGTGCCCAGCGAACGAGCCAGGGGAGCCGCGTCGCATGGACCCTGGGCACCAAAGGCATGCCCAGGCAGCCCCCAGCAGGCATGGCATGGGCCAAGTGCCTAGTGTGCGGTAGCGGTGGGCGCGCCAGCCAGGCCACGGGCGCCCATCGTGAGCCGGCCCCCTCGTCCCTGTCCCTCGACTTAGTGCCCAGCGAGCGAGCCAGGTGAGCCGCGTCGCATGGACCCTGGGCACAGGAGGCATGCCCCAGCAGCCCCCCAGCAGGCGTGGCATGGACCAAGTGCCCAGAGTGCGGCAGCAGGGGGCGCGCCAGCCAGGCCACGGGCGCCCATAGCGAGCCAGCCCCCTCGTCCTGGTCCCTCGACCTAGTGCCCAGCAAGCAAGCCAGGTGAGCCGCGTCGCACGAACCCTGGGCACGGAAGGCATGCCCTGGCAGCACCCAGCAGGGATTTCATGGGCCAAGTATCCAGTGTGTGGCAGAGGTGGGCTCGCCAGCCAGGCCACAGGCGCCCATCATGAGCCAGCCCCCTCGTCCCTGTTCCTCGACAAAGTGCCCAGTGAGCGAGCCAGAGGAGTCATGTTGCATGGACCCTGGGCATGGAAGGCATGCCCCAGAAGCTCCCCAGCTGCAACGGCATGGCCCAAGTGCCCAGCAAGCGCCAAAGGTGGGCACGCCAGCCAGGCCACGGTCGCCCATCGCGAGCCAGCCCCCTTGTCCCTGTCCCTCGACTTAGTGTCCAGAGAGCGAGCCAGGTGAGATGCGTCGCACGGACCGTGGGCATGGGAGCCATGCCTAGGCAGCCCCCAGCAGGCACCACATGGGCCAAGTGCCCAACGTCCAGTAGCGGTGGGCGCGCCAGCCAGGCCACTGGCACCCATCGCGAGCCAGCCCCCTCGTCCCTGTCCCTTGACTAAGTGCCCAGCGAACGAGCCAGGGGAGCCGCGTCGCATGGACCCTGGGCATGGGAGGCATGCCCAGGAAGCCCCCAGCAGGTACAGCATGGGTCAAGTGCCCAGCGTGCAGCAGCAGAGGGCACGCCAGCCAGGCCACAGACGCCCATCGTGAGCCAGCCCCTTGTCCCTGTCCCTCGACTAAGTGCCCTGCGAGCGAGCCAGGGGAGCTGCGTCGCATGGATCCAGGGCACAGAAGGCATGCCCCGGCAGCCTCCAGCAGTCACGGCATGGGCCAAGTGCCCAGCGTACGGCAGCAGTGGGCGCGCCAGCCAGGCCACGGGCGCCCAACGTGAGCGAGCCCCCACGTCCCTGTCCCTCGACTTAGTGCCCAGCGAGCGAGCCTAAGGAGCCACGTTGCACGGACCCTGGGCACCAAAGGCATGCCCAGGCAGCCCCCAGCAGGCATGGCATGGGCCAAGTGCCTAGTGTGCGGTAGCGGTGGGCGTGTCAGCCAGGCCACGGGCGCCCATCGTGAGCCGGCCCCCTCGTCCCTGTCCCTCGACTTAGTGCCCAGCGAGCGAGGCAGGTGAGCCGCGTCGCATGGACCCTGGGCACAGGAGGCATGCCCCAGCAGCCCCCCAGCAGGCGTGGCATGGACCAAGTGCCCAGAGTGCGGCAGCAGGGGGCGCGCCAGCCAGGCCACGGGCGCCCATAGCGAGCCAGCCCCCTCGTCCGGGTCCCTCGACCTAGTGCCCAGCAAGCAAGCCAGGTGAGCCCCGTCGCACGAACCCTGGGCACGGAAGGCATGCCCTGGCAGCACTCAGCAGGGATTGCATGGGCCAAGTATCCAGTGTGTGGCAGAGGTGGGCTCGCCAGCCAGGCCACAGGCGCCCATCTTGAGCCAGCCCCCTCGTCCCTGTCCCTCGACAAAGTACCCAGTGAACGAGCCAGAGGAGCCGTGTTGCATGGACCCTGGGCACGGAAGGCATGCCCCAGAAGCTCCCCAGCTGCAACGGCATGGCCCAAGTGCCCAGCAAGCGGCAAAGGTGGGCATGCCAGCCAGGCCACGGTCGCCCATCGCTAGCCAGCCCCCTCGTCCCTGTCCCTCGACTTAGTGCCCAGAGAGCGAGCCAGGGGAGATGCGTCGCACGGACTCTGGGCATGGGAGCCATGCCTAGGCAGCCCCCAGCAGGCACCGCATGGGCCAAGTGCGCAACGTGCAGTAGCGGTGGGCGCGCCAGCCAGGCCACGGGCGCCCTTCGCGAGCCAGCCCCCTCGTCCCTGTCCCTTGACTAAGTGCCCAGCGAACGAGCCAGGGGAGCCGCGTCGCATGGACCCTGGGCACGGGAGGCATGCCCAGGAAGCCCCCAGCAGGTACGGCATGGGCCAAGTGCCCAGCGTGCAGCAGCAGAGGGCGCACCAGCCAGGCCACAGACGCCCATCGCGAGCCAGCCCCTTGTCCCTGTCCCTCGACTAAGTGCCCTGCGAGCGAGCCAGGGGAGCTTCGTCGCATGGATCCAGGGCACCGAAGGCATGCCCCGGAAGCCCCCAGCAGTCACAGCATGGGCCAAGTGCCCAGTGTGCGGCAGCAGTGGGCGCGCCAGCCAGGCCACGGGCGCCCAACGGGAGCAAGCCCCCACGTCCCTATCCCTCGACTTAGTGCCCAGCGAGCGAGCCTATGGAGCCACGTTGCACGGACCCTGGGCACCAAAGGCATGCCCAGGCAGCCCCCAGCAGGCATGGCATGGGCCAAGTGCCCAGAGTGCGGCAGCAGGAGGCGCGCCAGCCAGGCCACGGGCGCCATAGCGAGCCAGCCCCCTTGTCCAGGTCCCTCGACCTAGTGCCCAGCAAGCCAGCCAGGGGAGCCGCGTCGCATGAACCCTGGGCACGGAAGGCATGCCCTGGCAGCACCCAGCAGGGATTGCATGGGCCATGTATCCAGTGTATCGCAGAGGTGGGCTCGCCAGCCAGGCCAAAGGGGCCCATCGTGAGCCAGCCCCCTCGTCCCTGTCCCTCGACAAAGTGCCCAGTGAGCGAGCCAGAGGAGCCGTGTTGCATGGACACTGGGCACAGAAGGCATGTCCCAGAAGCTCCCCAGCTGCAACGGCATGGTCCAAGTGCCCAGCAAGCGGCAAAGGTGGGCACGCCAGCCAGGCCACGGTCGCCCATCGCGAGCCAGCCCCCTCGTCCCTGTCCCTCGACTTAGTGCCCAGAGAGCGAGCCAGGGGACATGTGTCACACGGACCCTGGGCATGGGAGCCATGCCTAGGCAGCCCCCAGCAGGCACCGCATGGGCCAAGTGCCCAACGTGCAGTAGCGGTGGCCGCGCCAGCCAGGCCACGGGCGCCCATCGCGAGCCAGCCCCCTCGTCCCTGTCCCTTGACTAAGTGCCCAGCGAACGAGCCAGGGGAGCCGCGTCGCATGGACCCTGGGCATGGGAGGCATGCCCAGGAAGCCCCCAGCAGGTACGGCATGGGCCAAGTGCCCAGCGTGCAGCAGTAGAGGGCACGCCAGCCAGGCCACAGACGCCCATCGCGAGCCAGCCCCTTGTCCCTGTCCCTCGACTAAGTGCCCTGCGAGCGAGCCAGGGGAGCTGCGTCGCATGGATCCAGGGCACAGAAGGCATGCCCCGGCAGCCCCCAGCAGTCACGGCATGGGCCAAGTGCCCAGCGTGCGGCAGCAGTGGGCGCGCCAGCCAGGCCACGGGCGCCCAACGTGAGCGAGCCCCCACGTCCCTGTCCCTCGACTTAGTGCCCAGCGAGCGAGCCTATGGAGCCACGTTGCATGGACCCTGGGCACCAAAGGCATGCCCAGGCAGCCCCAAGCAGGCATGGCATGGGCCAAGTGCCTAGTGTGCGGTAGCGGTGGGCGCGTCAGCCAGGCCACGGGCGCCCATCGTGAGCCGGCCCCCTTGTCCCTGTCCCTCGACTTAGTGCCCAGCGAGCGAGGCAGGTGAGCCGCGTCGCATGGACCCTGGGCACAGGAGGCATGCCCCAGCAGCCCCCCAGCAGGCGTGGCATGGACCAAGTGCCCAGAGTGCGGCAGCAGGGGGCGCGCCAGCCAGGCCACGGGCGCCCATGGCGAGCCAGCCCCCTCGTCCTGGTCCCTCGACCTAGTGCCCAGCAAGCAAGCCAGGTGAGCCGCGTCGCACGAACCCTGGGCACGGAAGGCATGCCCTGGCAGCACCCAGCAGGGATTTCATGGGCCAAGTATCCAGTGTGTGGCAGAGGTGGGCTCGCCAGCCAGGCCACAGGCGCCCATCGTGAGCCAGCCCCCTCGTCCCTGTTCCTCGACAAAGTGCCCAGTGAGCGAGCCAGAGGAGTCATGTTGCATGGACCCTGGGCATGGAAGGCATGCCCCAGAAGCTCCCCAGCTGCAACGGCATGGCCCAAGTGCCCAGCAAGCGCCAAAGGTGGGCACGCCAGCCAGGCCACGGTCGCCCATCGCGAGCCAGCCCCCTTGTCCCTGTCCCTCGACTTAGTGTCCAGAGAGCGAGCCAGGTGAGATGCGTCGCACGGACCGTGGGCATGGGAGCCATGCCTAGGCAGCCCCCAGCAGGCACCACATGGGCCAAGTGCCCAACGTGCAGTAGCGGTGGGCGCACCAGCCAGGCCACTGGCACCCATCGCGAGCCAGCCCCCTCGTCCCTGTCCCTTGACTAAGTGCCCAGCGAACGAGCCAGGGGAGCCACGTCGCATTGACCCTGGGCACGGAAGGCATGCCCAGGAAGCCCCCAGCAGGTACGGCATGGGCCAAGTGCCCTGCGTGCAGCAGCAGAGGGCGCGCCAGCCAGGCCACAGGCGCCCATCGCGAGCCAGCCCCTTGTCCCTCGACTAAGTGCCCTGCGAGCGAGCCAGGGGAGCTGCGTCGCATGGATCCAGGGCACAGAAGGCATGCCCCGGCAGTCCCCAGCAGTCACGGCATGGGCCAAGTGCCCAGTGTGCGGCAGCAGTGGGCGCGCCAGCCAGGCCACGGGCGCCCAACGTGAGCGAGCCCCCACGTCCCTGTCCCTTGACTTAGTGCCCAGCGAGCGAGCCTACGGAGCCACGTTGCACGGACCCTGGGCACCAACGGCATGCCCAGGCAGCCCCCAGCAGGCATAGCATGGGCCAAGTGCCCAGTGTGCGGTAGCGGTGGGCGCTTCAGCCAGGCCACGGGCGCCCATCGTGAGCCGGCCCCCTCGTCCCTGTCCCTCGACTTAGTGCCCAGCGAGCGAGCTTGGGGGGCCATGTTGCACGGACCATGTGCACGGGAGGCATGCCCAGGCAGCCCCCAGCAGGGATGGCATGGGCCAAGTAACCAGTGTGTGGCAGAGGTGGGCGCGCCAGCCAGGTCACAGGCGCCCATCGTGAGCCAGCCCCCTCGTCCCTGTCCCTCGACAAAGTGCCAGGTGAGCGAGGCAGGGGAGCCGTGTTGCACAGACCCTTGGCATGGGAGGCATGAGCAGGCAACCCCCAGCAGGGAAGATATGCGCCAAGTGCCCAGTGTGCGGCAGCAGTGGGCGAGCCAGCCAGGCCACAGGCGCCCATTGCGAGCCAGCCCCTCGTCCCTGTCCCTCGACTAAGTGCCCTGTGAGTGAGCAAGGGGAGCTGCATCGCATGGACCCAGGGCACGGGAGGCATGCCCCAGCAGCCCCCAGCAGGCATGGCATGGGCCAAGTGCCCAGCGTGCGGCAGCGCTGGGCGCGCCAGCCAGGCCACCGGCGCCCATTGCAAGCAAGCCCTCTCGTCCATGTCCCTCGACTTAGTGCCCAGCGAGCGAGCCAGGGGAGCCGTGTCGCATGGACCCTAAGCACAGGAGGCATGCCCCAGCGGCCCCCCAGCTGGCATGGCATGGGTCAAGTTCCAAGCGTGCGGCAGCGGTGGGTGTGCCAGCCAGGCCACGGGCGCCCATCGCGAGCCAGCCCCCTCGTCCCTGTACCTTGACTTGGCGCTCAGCGACCGAGCCAGAGGAGCCGCGTCGCATGCACCCTGGGCATGGGAGGCATGCCCAGGCAGCCCCCAGCAGGCACAGCATGGGCCGAGTGCCCAGCGTGCAGCAGAGGAGGGCGCCAGCCAGGCCGCGGGCGCCCATCGTGAGCGAGCCAGGGGCGTCCCACGGACCCTGGCATGGGTGGCACGCCCAGGCAACCCCCAGCAGGCATGGCATGGGCTGCTCACCCTGCGTGCGGCAGCGGTGGGCGCGCTAGCCAGGCCACGGGCGCCCATCGTGAGCCAGCCCCCGCGTTCCTGCCCCTCGACTGACTGCCCAGCGTGCGAGCCAGGGGTGCCGCATCGCATGGACCCTGGGCATGGGAGGCATGCCCAGGAAGCCCCCATCAGGCACGGCATGGGCCAAGTGCCCAGCGTGCGGCAGCAGTGGGCGCGCCAGCCAGGCTACAGGTGCCCATCGCGAGCCAACCCCCTCGTTCCTGTCCCACGATTAAGTGCCCAGAGAATGAGCCAGGGGAGCCGCGTCACAGAGACCCTGGGCACGGGAGGCATGCCAAGGCAGCCCCCAGCAGGCATGGTATGGGTCAAGTGCCCAGCATGTCGCAGCGGCGGGCGCACAAGCGAGGCCACGGGCGCGATCACGAGCCAGCCCCCTTGCCGGTGTCCCTCGACATAGTGCCCAGCGAGCGAGCCAGGGGAGCCACGTCGCATGGACACTGGGCATGGGAGGCATGCCCAGGGAGCCCCCAGAAGGCATGGCTTGGGCCAAGTGCCCAGCGTGCAGTAGTGGAGGGCGTGCCAGCCAGGCCGCAGGCGCCCGTCGCGAGCCAGCCCCCTTGTCCCTGTCCCTCGACTAAGTGCCCAGCGAACGAGCCAGGGGAGTCACGTCACACAGTCCCTGGGCATGAGAGGTATGCCCAGGCAGCCTCCAGCAGGCATGGCATGGGACAAGTGCCCAGCGTGCGGCAGCAGTGGGCTCGCCAGCCAGGCCACAGGCGCCCATCGCGAGCCAGCCCTTCGTCCCTGTCCCTCGACTAAGTGCCCTGCGAGTGAGCCAGGGGAGCCGCATCGCACAGACCCTATGCACGGGAGGCATGCCCTAGCAGCCCCAGCAGGCACGGCATGGGCCAAGTGCCCAGCGTGCGGCAGCACTGGCCGCGCCATCCAGGCCATGGGCGCCCATCGCGAGCGAGCCCCCTCGTCCCTGTCCCTTGACTAAGTTCCCTGCGAGCGAGCCAGGGTAGCCGCGTGACGTGGACTCTGGGCATGGGAGGCGTGCCCAGGCAGCCCCCAGCAGGCACGGCATGGGCCAAGTGCCCAGCGTGCGGCAGAGGATGGCGCGCAAGCCAGGCCACAGGCGCCCATTGCGAGCCAGCCCCCTCGTCCCTGTCCCTCGACTAAGTGCCCAGCAAGCGAGCCAGGGGAGCCGCGTCGCATGGACCCTGGGCATGGGAGGCATGCCCAGGCAGCCCCCAGCAGGCACGGCATGGGCCAAGTGCCCAGCGTGCGGCAGCAGTGGGCGCGCCAGCCAGTCCACGGGCGCCCATCGTGAGCCAGCCCCCTCGTCCCTGTCCCTCGACAAAGTGCCCAGCTAGCGAGACAGGGGAGCCGCGTGGTATGGACCCGGGGCACAGGACGCATGTCCAGGCAACGCCCAGCAGGCACAGCATTGGCCAAGTGCCCAACGTGCGGCAGCAGCGGGTGCACCAGCGAGGCCTCGGGCGCCCATCATGAGCCAGCCCCCTCGTCCCTGTCCCTCGACTTAGTGCCCAGCGAGCGAGCCAGGGGAGCCGCGTCGCATGGGCCCTGGGCACGGGAGGCATGCCCAGGCAGCACCCAGCATGGATGGAATGGGCCAAGTGCCCAGCGTGTGGCAGAGGTGGGAGCGCCAGCCAGGTCACAGGCGCCCATCGTGAGCAAGCCCCGTCGTCCCTGTCCCTCGACAAAGTGCCAGGCGAGCGAGCCAGGGGAGCCGTGTCGCACGGACCCTGGGAATTAGAGGCATGCCCAGGCAGCCTCAAGCAGGCATGGCATGGGCCAAGTGCCCATCGTGCAGCAGCGGTGAGCGCGCCAGCCAGGCCACGGGCGCCCATTGCGAGCCAGGCCCCTCGTCCCTGTCCCTCAACTTAGTACCCAGCGAGCGAGCCAGGGGAGCCGTGTCGCATGGACCATGGGCACGGGAGGCATGCCCCAGCAGACCCCCAGCTGGTGCAGCATGGGCCAAGTGCCCAGCGTGCGGCAGCGGTGGGTGCGCAAGCCAGGCCACGGTCGCCCATCGCGAGCCAGCCCCCTCGTCCCTGTCCCTCGACTTGGTGCCCAGTGACCAAGCCAGGGGAGCCGCGTCGCATGGACCCTGGGAACGGGAGGCATGCCCAGGCAGCCCCCAGCAGGCACGGCATGGGCCAAGTGCCCAGCGTGCGGCAGAGGTGGGCGCGCCAGCCAGGCCACGGGCGCCCATCGCGAGCCAGCCCCCTCGTCCCTGTCCCTCGACTTAGTGCCCAGTGAGTGAGCCAGCGGAGCCGCATTGCATGGACCCTAAGCACGGGAGGCATGCCCCAGCAGCTGCCCAGCTGGCACGGCATGGGCCAAGTGCCCAGCATGCGGCAAAGGTAGGCGCACCAGCCAGGCCACGGTCGCCCATCGCGAGCCAGCCCCCTCGTCCCTGTCCCTCGACTTAGTGCCCAGAGAGCGAGCCAGGGGAGCTGCATCGCATGGACCCTGGGCATGGGAGGCATTCCCAGATAGCCCCCAGCAGGTACCGCATGGGCCAAGTGCCCAATGTGCGGTAGTGGTGGGCGCGCCAGCAAGGCCACGGGCGCCCATCGCTAGCCAGCCCCCTTGTCCCTGTCCCTCGACTGAGTACCCAATGAACGAGCCAGGGGAGCTGCATCGCATGGACCCTGGGCACGGGAGGCATCCCTAGGAAGCCCCCAGCAGGTACGGCATGGGCCGAGTTCCCAGCGTGCGGCAGCAGTGGGCGCGCCAGCCAGGCCACAGGCGCGCATCGCAAGCCAGCCCCTCATCCCTGTCCCTCGACAAAGTGCCCTGCGAGTGAGCCAGGGAAGCTGCGTCGCATGGACCCAGGGCACGGGAGGCATGCCCCAGCAGCCCCAAGCAGGCATGGCATGGGCCAAGTGCCCAGCGTGCGGCAGCAGTGGGCGCGCCAGCCAGGGCACCGGCGCCCATCGCAAGCAAGCCCTCTCGTCCCTGTCCCTCGACTTAGTGCCCAGCGAGCGAGCCAGGGGAGCCATATCGCATGGACCCTGAGCACAGGACGCATGCCCCAGCGGCCCCCCAGCTAGCACGGCATGGGTCAAGTTCCAAGCGTACGGCAGCGGTGGGTGCGCCAGCCAGGCCACGGGCGCCCATCGCGAGCCAGCCCCCTCGTCCCTGTCCCTCGACTTGGCGCCCAGCGACCGAGCCAGAGGAGCCGCGTCGCATGCACCCTGGGCATGGGTGGCATGCCCAGGCAGCCCCCAGCAGGCACAGCATGGGCCGAGTGCCTAGTGTGCAGCAGAGGAGGGCGCGCCAGCCAGGCCGCGGGCGCCCATCGCGAGCGAGCCAGGGGCGTCCCACGGACCCTGGCATGGGTGGCATGCCCAGGCAGCCCCCAGCAGGCATCGCATGGGCTGCTCGCCCAGCGTGCGGCAGCGGTGGGTGCGCTGGCCAGGCCACGGGCGCCCATCGCGAGCCAGCCCCCTCGTTCCTGCCCCTCGACTGACTGCCCAGCGTGTGAGCCAGGGGTGCCGCGTCGCATGGACCCTGGGCTTGGGAGGCATGCCCAGGCAGCCCCCATCAGGCACGGCATGGGCCATGTTCCCAGCGTGTGGCAGCAGTGGGCGCGCCAGCCAGGCTACAGGCGCTCATCGCGAGCCAACCCACTCTCTCCTGTCCCACGATTAAGTGCCCAGAGAATGAGCCAGGGGAGCCACGTCACACAGACCCTGGGCACGGGAGGCATGCCAAGGCAGCCCCCAGCAGGCATGGCATGGGTCAACTGCCCAGCATGTCGCAGCGGCGGGTGCACCAGCGAGGCCACGGGCGCCATCACGAGCCAGCCCCCTCGTTGGTGTCCCTCGACATAGTGCCCAGCGAGCGAGCCAGGGGAGCCGCGTCGCACAGACACTGGGCATGGGAGGCATGCCCAGGCAGCCCCCAGCAGGCACGGCATGGGCCAAGTGCCCAGCGTGCGGCAGAGGATGGCGCGCAAGCCAGGCCACAGGCGCCCATTGCGAGCCAGCCCCCTCGTCCCTGTGCCTCGACTAAGTGGCCAGCAAGCGAGCCAGGGGAGCCGTGTAGCACGGCCCCTGCACATGGGAGGCATGCCCAGGAAGCCCCCAGCAGGCACGGCATGGGCCAAGTGCCCAGCGTGCGGCAGCAGTGGGCGCGCCAGCCAGTCCACGGGCGCCCATCGTGAGCCAGCCCCCTCGTCCCTGTCCCTCGACAAAGTGCCCAGCTAGCGAGACAGGGGAGCCGCATCGTATGGACCCTGGGCACAGGAGGCATGCCCAGGCAGCCCCAGGCAGGCACAGCATGGGCCAAGTGCCCAAGGTGCGGCAGCGGCGGGCGCGCCATCGAGGCCTCGGGCGCCCATCATGAGCCAGCCCCCTCGTCCCTGTCCCTCGACTTAGTGCCCAGCGAGCGAGCCAGGGGAGCCGCGTCGCATGGGCCCTGGGCATGGGAGACATGCCCAGGCAGCCCCCAGCATGGATGGCATGGGCCAAGTGCCCAGCGTGTGCCAGAGGTGGGAGCGCCAGCCAGGTCACAGGCGCCCATCGTGAGCAAGCCCCGTTGTCCCTGTCCCTCGACAAGGTGCCAGGCGAGCGAGCCAGGGGAGCTGTGTCGCACAGACCCTGGTAATGAGAGGCATGCCCAGGCAGCCCCCAGCAGGTATGGCATGGGCCAAGTGCCCATCGTGCAGCAGCGGTGGGCGCGCCAGCCAGGCCACGGGCGCCCATTGCGAGCCAGCCCCCTCGTCCTTGTCCCTGAACTTAGTGCCCAGCGAGCGAGCCAGGGGAGCCGTGTCGCATGGACCATGGGCACGGGAGGCATGCCCCAGCAGCCCCCCAGCTGGCACAGCATGGGCCAAGTGCCCAGCGTGCGGCAGGGGTGTGTGCGCAAGCCAGGCCACGGTCGCCCATCGTGAGCCAGCCCCCTCGTCCCTGTCCCTCGACTTGGTGCCCAGCGACCGATCCAGGGGAGCCGCTTCACACGGACCCTGGGCACGGGAGGCATGCCCAGGCAGCCCCCAGCAGGAATGGCATGGGCCAAGTGCCCGGCATGCTTCAGAGGTTGGCGCGCCAGCCAGGCCACAGGCGCCCATCGCGAGCCAGCCCCCTCGTCCCTGTCCCTTGACTAAGTGCCCAGTGAGCGAGCCAGGGGAGCCGCGTCACATGGACCCTGGGCCCGGGAGGTATGTACAGGCAGCCCCCAGCAGGCACGGCATGGGCCAAGGCCCCAGCGTGCGGCAGCAGTGGGCGCGCCAGCCAGGCCACAGGCGCCCATCTTGAGCCAGCCCCCTCGTCCCTGTCCCTCGATTTAGTTTCCCAGCGAGCAAGTCAGGAGAGCCGCGTCGCATGGACCCTGGCCACACAGGAAGCATTCCCTGGCACCCCCATGGGGCTGTAGTGCCCAGTGTGGACAGAGGAGGGCGCGCCAGCCAGGCCACAGGTGCCCTTCGCGAGCCAGCCCCCTCGTCCCTGTCCCTCGACTAAGTGCCCAGCGAGCGAGCCAAGGGGGCCATGTCGCATGGACCCTGGGCACAGGTGGCACACCCAGGAAACCCCCAGCAGGCATGGCATTGGCTGCTCACCCAGCATGCGGCAGAAGTGGGCGTGCCAGCCAGGCCGCGGGCGCCCACTGCGAGCCAGCCCCCTCGTCCCTCTTGCTCGACTAAGTGCCCAGCGAGCGAGCCAGGGGGGCCTAGTCACATGGACCATTGGCATGGGTGGCACGCCCAGGCAGCCCCCAGCAGGTGCAGCATGGGCTGCTCGCCCAGTGTGCGGCAGCGGTGGGCGCGCCAGCCAGGGTGCGGGCGTCCATCGCGAGCCAGCCCCCTCGTCCCTGATCCTCGACTGACTGCCCAGTGTGCAAGCCAGGGGTGTAGCGTCGCATGGACCCTGGGCATGGGAGGCATGCCCCAGCAGTCCTTCAGCTGGCACAGCATGGGCCAAGTGCCAAGCGTGCGGCAGTGGTAGGTGCGCAAGCCAGGCCACGGGCGCCCATCGCGAGCTGGCCCCCTCGTCGCTGCCCCTCTACTGACTGCCCAGCGTGCCAGCCTGGGGTGCAACGTCGCATGGACCCTGGGAAGGGTTGCATGACCTGGCAGCCAGAAGCAGGCACGGCATGGGCTGCTAGCCCAGCGTGCAACAGCGGTGGGCGCGCCAGCCAGGCCGCGGGCGCCCATTGCGAGCCAGCTCCCACGTACCTGTCCCTCGACGTATTGCCCAGCGAGTGAGCCAGGGGGGCCGCGTCGCATGGACTCTGGGCATGGGTGGCACGCCCAGGTAGCCCCCAGCAGGCACAGCATTGGCTGCGCGCCCAGCGTGTGGCAGCGGTGGGCGCACCAGCCAGGCCGCGGTCACCCATCGTGAGCCAGCCCCCACGTACCTGTCCCTCGACATAGTGCCCGACGAGCGAGCCAGGGGGGCCACGTCGCATGGACCCTGGGCATGGTTGGCACACCCAGGCACCCCCCAGCAGGCACGGCAAGGGCTGCTCACCCAGCGTGCGGCAGAGGTGGGCGCACCAGCCAGGCCGCGGGCGCCCATCGCGAGCCAGGCCCCACGCACCTGTCCCTCAACGTACTGCCCAGCGAGTGAACCAAGGGGGCCGCATTGCATGGACCCTGGGCATGGGTGGCACGCCCAGGCAGCCCCCAGCAGGCACAGCATTGGCTGCTCGCCCAACGTGTGGCAGCGGTGGGCGCGCCAGCCAGGCCGCGGTCGCCCATCGTGAGCCAGCCCCCACGTACCTGTCCCTCGACATAGTGCCCGGTGAGCGAGCCAGGGGGGCCACGTGCCCTGGGCACGGTTGGCACACCCAGGCACCCCCCAGCAGCACGGAAAGGGCTGCTCACCCAGCATGCGGCAGAGGTGGGCGCGCCAGCCAGGCCGCGGGTGCCCATCGCGAGCCAGCCCCCAAGCACCTGTCCGTCAACGTAGTGCCCAGCGAGTGAACCAGGGGGGCCACATTGCATGGACCCTGGGAATGGGTGGCACGCCCAGGCAGCCCCCAGCAGGCATGGCATTGGCTGCTCGCCCAACGTGTGGCAGCGGTGGGCGCGCCAGCCAGGCCGCGGTCGCCCATCGTGAGCCAGCCCCCACGTACCTGTCCCTCGACATAGTGCCCGGTGAGCGAGCCAGGGGGGCCACGTCACATGGACTCTGGGCACGGTTGGCACACCCAGGCACCCCCCAGCAGGCACGGAAAGGGCTGCTCACCCAGCATGCGGCAGAGGTGGGCGCGCCAGCCAGGCCGCGGGTGCCCATCGCGAGCCAGCCCCCAAGCACCTGTCCGTCAACGTAGTGCCCAGCGAGTGAACCAGGGGGGCCACATTGCACGGACCCTGGGAATGGGTGGCACACCCAGGCAGCCCCCAGCAGGCATGGCATGGGCTGCTCGCCCAACGTGTGGCAGCGGTGGGCGCGCCAGCCAGGCCGCGGGCGCCCATCGTGAGCCAGCCCCCACGTACCTGTCCCTCGACGTAGTGCCCAGCGAGCGAGCCAGGGGGGCGACGTCGCACGGACCCTGGGCATGGGTGGCACACCCAGGTCAGCCCCAGCAGGCACAGCATTGGCTGCTCACCCAGCGTGTGGCAGCAGTGGGCGCACCAGCCAGGCCACGGTCGCCCATCGTGAGCCAGCCCCCACGTACGTGTCCCTTGACGTAGTGCCCGGCGAGCGAGCCAGGGAGGCCGTGTCACACGGAACCTGGCATGGTTGGCACGCCCAGGCACCCCCCAGCAGGCACGGCAAGGGCTGCTCGCCCAGCGTGCGGCAGAGGTGGGCGCGCCAGCCAGGTCGCGGGCGCCCATCGCGAGCCAGCCCCCACGCACCTGTCCCGCAACGTAGTGCCCAGCGAGTGAACCAGGGGGGCCGCGTTGCATGGACCCTGGGCACGGGTGGCACGCCCAGGCAGCCCCCAGCAGGCACAGCATTGGTTGCTCGCCCAACGTGTGGCAGCGGTGGGCATGCCAGCCAGGCCACGGGCGCCCATCGCGAGCCAGCCCCCACGTCCCTGTCCCTCGACGTAGTGCCCAGCGAGCGAGCCAGGGGGGCCGCGTTGAACAGATCCTGGGCAGGGGTGGCATGCCCAGGTATCCCCCAGGAGGCACGGCATGGGCTGTTCGCCCAGCGTGCGACAGTGGTGGGCGCGCCAGCCAGGCCACGGACGCCCATCACGAGCCAGCCCCCATGTCCCTGCCCCTCTACTGACTGCCCAGCGTGCGAGCCAGGGGAGCCGCGTTGCACGGACTCTGGGCATGGTTGGCACACCAAGGCAGCCCCCAGAAGGCATGGCATGGGCATCTCACCCCGCATGCGGCAGCGGTGGGCGCGCCAGCCAGGCTGCGGGAGCCCATTGCGAGCCACACCAAGGCAGCCCCCAGAAGGCATGGCATGGGCATCTCACCCCGCATGCGGCAGCGGTGGGCGCGCCAGCCAGGCTGCGGGAGCCCATTGCGAGCCAGCCCCCACGTTCCTGTCCCTCGACGTAGTGCCTGGCGAGCGAGCCAGGGGGGCCGCATCGCATGGACCCTGGGCATGGGTGGCACACCCGGGCAACCCCTAGCAGGCACGGCATGGGCTGCTGGCCCAGCGTGCGGCAGCGGTGGGCACGCCAGCCAGGCTGCGGGCGCCCAACGCGAGCCAGCCCCCACGTCCCTGCCCCTCGACTGACTGCCCAGCGTGTGAGCCAGGGGGGCCGCATCGCATGGACCCTGGGAACGGGTGGCATGCCCAGGCAAGCCCCAGCAGGCACAGCATGGGCTGCTCTCCCAGCGTGCAGCAGCCACGGCCAAGGCCAGCCAGGCCACAGGCGCCAATCGCGAGCCAGCCCCGACGTCCCTGGCCCTCGACGTAGTGCCCAGCGAGCGAGCCAGGGGGGCCGCATCTCATGGACCCTGGGCACGGGTGGCATGCCCAGGCATCCCCCATCCAGCACGGCATGGGCTGTTCGCCCACCGTGCGACAGTGGTGGGCGCGCCAGCCCGGCCGCGGGCGCCCATCGCGAGCCAGCCCCCTCGTCCCTGCCCCTCAACTGACTGCCCAGAGTGTAAGCCATGGGGGCTGTGTCGCACGGACCCTGTGCACGGGTGGCATGCCCAGGTAGCCCCCAGTCGGCACGGCATGGGTTGCTCACCCAGCGTGTGGCAGCAGTAGGCGCGCCAGCCAGGCCGCGGGCGCCAGTCGTGAGCCAGCCCCCACGTACCTGTCCCTCGACGTAGTGCCTGGCGAGCGAGCAAGGGGTGCCGTGTCACACGGACCCTGGGCACGGTTGGCACACCCAGGCACCCCCCAGCAGGCATGGCATGGGCTGCTCGCCCAGCTTGCGGCAGTGGTGGGCGCGCCAGCCAGGCCGCGGGCGGCCATCGCGAGCCAGCCCCCACGCACCTGTCCCTCAACGTAGTGCCCAGTGAGTGAACCAGGGGGGCCGCCTTGCACGGACCCTGGGCACAGATGGCACGGCCAGGAAGCTCCCAGCAGGCACGGCATGGGCAACTCGCCCAGCGTGAGGCAGCGGCGGGCACGCCAGCCAGGCCGCGGGAGCCCATCGCGAGCCAGCCCCCACGTCCCTGCCCCTTGACTGACTGCCCAGCGTGTGAGAGAGGGGGGCCACATCGCACGGACCCTGGGGATGGGTGGCATGCCCAGGCAACCCCCATCCGGCACAGCATGGGCTGCTCACCCAGCGTGCGGCAGCCACGGCCAAGGCCAGCCAGGCCACGGGCGCCCATCGCGAGCCAGCCCCCACGTCCCTGTCCCTTGACGTAGTGCCCAGCGAGCGAGCCAGGGGGGCAGCGTCACACGGATCCTGGGCAGGGGTGGCATGCCCAGGCATCCCCCAGCAGGCATGGCATGGGCTGTTCGCCCAGCGTGCGACAGTGGTGGGCGCGCCAGCCAGGCCACAGACGCCTATCGCGAGCCAGCCCCCACGTCCCTGCCCCTCGACTGACTGCCCAGCGTGCAAGCCAGAGGAGCCACGTTGCATGGACCCTGGGCATGGTTGGCACGCCAAGGCAGCCCTCAGAAGGCACAGCATGGGCATCTCACCCCGCGTGCGGCAGTGGTGGGCGCGCCAGCAAGGCCGCGGGAGCCCATCGCGAGCCAGCCCCCACGTACCTGTCCCTCGACGTAGTGCCTAGCGAGCGAGCCAGGGGTGCCGCGTCGCACGGACCCTGGGCACGGGTGGCACACCCAGGCAGTCCCCAGCAGGCACGGCATGGGCTGCTGGCCCAGCGTGCGGCAGCGGTGGGCACGCCAGCCAGGCTGCAGGCGCCCAACGCGAGCCAGCCCCTACGTCCCTGCCCCTCGACTGACTGCCCAGCATGTGAGCCAGGGGGGCCGCGTCGCATGGACCCTGGGCACTGGTGGCATGCCCAGGTAGCCCCCAGCAGGCACGGCATGGGCTGCTCACCCAGCGTGCGGCAGCCAAGGCCAAGGCCAGCCAGGCCACGGGCGCCAATCGCGAGCCAGCCCCGATGTCCCTGGCCCTCGACGTAGTGCTGAGCGAGCGAGCCAGGGGGGCCGCATCTCACGGACCCTGGGCACGGGTGGCATGCCCAGGCATCTCCCATCCGGCACGGGATGGGCTGCTCACCCAACGTGCAGCAGCGGTGGGCGCGCCAGCCCGGCCACGGGCGCCCATATCGAGCCATCCCCCTCGTCCCTGCCCCTCGACTGACTTCCCAGCGTGTGAGCCAGGGGAACCGCATCGCACGGACCCGGGGCATGGGTGGCCCGCCCAGGCAGCCCCCAGCAGGCATGGCATGGGCTGCTCATCCAGCATGCGGCAGCGGTGGGGGCGCTTGCCAGGCAGCGGGCGCCCATGTCGAGCCAGCCCCCTCGTCCCTGATCCTCAACTGACTGCCGAGCATGCGAGCCAGGAGTGCCGCGTCGTAGGGACCCTGGGCATGAGTGGCCTGCCAAGGCAGCCCCCAGCAGGAACGGCATGGGCTGCTCGCCCAGCATGCGGCATCGGTGGGCGCGCCAGCCAGGCCGCGGGCGCCCATCGCGAGCCAGCTCCCACGTACCTGTCCCTCGACGTAGTGCCCAGCGAGCGAGCTAGGGAGGCCGCGTCGCACAGACCCTGGGAAGGGTGGCACACCGAGGAAGCCCCCAGCAGGCACGGCATGGGCTGGTCACCCAGTGTGCGGCAGCGGTGGGCACGCCAGCCAGGCCGCTGGCACCCATCGCGAGCCAGCCCCCACCTCCCTGCCCCTCGACTGACTGCCCAGCGTGTGAGCCTGGGGGGCCATATCGCACAGACCCTGAGCACGGGTGGCATGCCCAGGCAGCCCCCAGCCGGCACGGCAAGGGCTACTCGCCCAGCGTGCGGCAGCCACGTCCAAGGCCAGCCAGGCCACGGGCGCCCATCGCGAGCCAGCCCCCACGTCCCTGTCCCTCGACGTAGTGCCCAGGGAGCGAGCCAGGGGGGCTTCGTCGCACAGATCCTGGGCAGGGGTGGCATGCCAGGGCAGCCCCCAGGAGGCATGGCATGGGCTTGTCGCCCAGCATGCGACAGTGCTGGGTGCGCCAGCCAGGCCACGGGCGTCCATCGCGAGCCAGCCCCATGCACCTGTCCCTCAACGTAGTGCCCAGCGAGTGAACCAGGGGGGCCACCTTGCACGGACCCTGGGCACGGGTGGCACGCCCAGGCCGCCCCCAGCAGTTATGGCATGGGCAACTCGCCCAGCGTGCGGCAGCGGTTGGCACGCCAGCCAGGCCGCGGGAGCCCATCGCAAGCCAGCCCCCACATCCCTGCCCCTCGACTGACTGCCCAGCGTGTGAGAGAGGGGGGCCACATCGCACGGACCCTGGGCATGGGTGGCATGCCCAGGCAACCCCCATCCGGCACGGCATGGGCTGCTCACCCAGCGTAAGGCAGCCAAGGCCAAGGCCAGCCAGGCCACGGGCGCCCATCGTGAGCCAGCCCTCACGTCCCTGTCCCTCGACGTAGTGCCCAGTGAGCGAGCCAGGGGGCCGCGTCTTACGGATCCTGGGCAGTGGTGGCATGCCCAGGCATCCCCCAGCAGGCACGGCATGGGCTGTTCGCCCAGCGTGCGACAGTGGTGGGCGCGCCAGCCAGGCCACGGACGCCCATCGCGAGTCAGCCCCCACGTCCCTGCCCCTCGACTGACTGCCCAGCGTGCGAGCCAGGGGAGCCGCATTGCATGGACCCTGGGCATGGTTGGCACGCAAAGGCAGCCCCCAGAAGGCACGGCATGGGCATCTCGCCCCGCTTGCGGCAGCGGTGGGCGCGCCAGCAAGGCCGCGGGAGCCCATCGCGAGCCAGCCCCCACGTACCTGTCGCTCGACGTAGTGCCTAGCGAGCGAGCCAGGGGGGCCGCGTCGCACGGACCCTGGACACAGGTGGCACACCCAGGCAGCCCCCAGCAGGCACGGCATGGGCTGCTGGCCCAGCGTGCGGCAGCGGTGGGCACGCCAGCCAGGCCGCAGGCGCCCAACGCGTGCCAGACCCTACGTCCCTGCCCCTCGACTGACTGCCCAGCATGTGAGCCAGGGGGGCCGCGTCGCATGGACCCTGGGCATGGGTGGCATGCCCAGGCAGCCCCCAGCAGGCACGGCATGGGCTGCTCGCCCAGCGTGCGGCAGCCAAGGCCAAGGCCAGCCAGGCCACGGGCGCCAATCGCGAGCCAGCCCCGACGTCCCTGGCCCTTGACGTAGTGCCGAGCGAGCGAGCCAGGGGGGCCGCATCTCACGGACCCTGGGCACGGGTGGCATGCCAAGGCATCCCCCATCCGGCACGGGATGGGCTGCTCCCCCAACGTGCGGCAGTGGTGGGCACGCCAGCCCGGCCGTGGGCGCCCATATCGATCCAGCCCCCTCGTCCTTGACCCTCGACTGACTGCCGAGCGTGCGAGCCAGGAGTGCCGTGTCGTACGGACCCTGGGCACGGGTGGCCCACCAAGGCAGCCCCAAGCAGGCACGGCATGGACTGCTCGCCCAGCATGCGGTAGTGGTGGGCGCGCCAGCCAGGCCGCGGGCGCCAATCGCTAGCCAGCTCCCACGTACCTGTCCCTCGACGTAGTGCCTAGCGAGCGAGCCAGGGGGCCCGCGTCGCATGGACCCTGGGAAGGGTGGCACATCGAGGCAGCCCCCAGCAGGCACGGCATGGGCAGCTCGCCCAGCGTGCGGCAGCGGTGGGCACGCCAGCCAGGCTGCTGGCACCCATCACGAGCCAGCCCCCACGTCCCTGCCCTTCGACTGACTGCCCAGCGTGTGAGCCTGGGGGGCCGCATCGCAAAGACCCTGAGCATGGGTGGCACACCCAAGCAGCCCCCAGCCGGCACAGCATGGGCTGCTCGCCCAGCGTACGGCAGCCACGTCCAAGGCCAGCCAGGCCACGGGCGCCCATCGCGAGCCAGCCCCCACGTCCCTGTCCCTCGACGTAGTGCCCAGCGAGCGAGCCAGGGGGGCCGCGTTGCATGGGCCCTGGGCACGGGTGGCATGCCCAGGCAGCCCTCAGCAGGCACGGCATGGGATGCTCGCCCAGCGTGCGGCAGCAGTGGGCACGCCTGCAAGGCCGCAGGCGCCCATCGCGAGCCAGTCCCCTCGTCCCTGCCCCTCGACTGACTGCCCAGCGTTCGAGCCAGGGGTGCCGCGTCACACGGACCCCGGGCACGGGTGGCATTCCAAGGCAGCCCCCAGAAGGCACGGCATGGACTGCTCGCCCAGTGTGCAGCAGCGGTGGGCGCGCCAGCCAGGCCACGGGCGCCCTTCGCGAGCCAGCCCCCACGTCCCTGCCCCTCGACTGACTGCCCAGCGTGCGAGCAAGGGGGGCCGCGTCACACGGACCCTGGGCACGGGTGGCATGCCCAGGCAGCCCCCAGCAGGCACGGCATGGGCTGCTCGCCCAACATGTGGCAGCGGTGGGCGCATCTGCCAGGCCGCGGGCACCCATCGCGAGCCTGCCCCCACGTCCCTGCCCCTCCACTGACTGCCCAGCGTGCAAGCGAGGGGGGCCGCTTTGCACGGACCCTGGGCATGGGTGGGACACCCAGGCAGCCCCCAGCAGTCACGACATGGGCTTCTCGCCCAGCAAGCGGCAGCGGTGGGCACGCCAGCCAGGCTGAGGGCGCCCATCGCAAGCCAGGCCCCACGTCCCTGCCCCTCGACTGACTGCCCAGCGTGTGAGCCAGGGGGGCCGCGTCGTACGGACCCTGGACACGGGTGGCACGCCCAGGGAGCCCCCATCAGGCACGGCATGGGCTGCTTGCCCAGCGTGCGGCAGCCACGGCCAAGGCCAGCAAGGCCACGGGCGCTTATCGCGAGCCAGCCCCCACGTCCATGTCCCTCGACGTAGTGCCCAGCGAACAAGCCAGGGGAGCCGCGTTGCTTGGACCCTGGGCACGGGTGGCACGCCCAGGCAGCCCCCAGCAGGCACGGCATGGGCTGCTCGCCCAGCGTGCGGCAGCGGTGGGCGCGCCTGCCAAGCCCCGAGCGCCCATCGCGAGCCAGCCCCCTCGTCCCTGCCCCTCGACTGACTGCCCAGCGTGCGAGCCAGGGGTGCCGCGTCGAACGAACCCTGGGCACGGGTGGCATGCCCAGGTAGACCCCAGAAGGCACGGCATGGGCTGCTTGCCCAGTATGCGGCAGCGGTGGGCACGCCAGCCAGGCCACGGGCGCCCAACGCGAGCCAGCCCCCATGTCCCTGCCCCTCGACTGACTGTCCAGCGTGTGAGCCAGGGGGTCGCGTCGCATGGACCCTGGGCACGGGTGGCACGCCCAGGCAGCCCCCATCAGGCATGGCATGGGCTGCTCACCCAACGTGCGGCAGCGGTGGGCGCGCCAGCCCGGCCGCGGGCACCCATCGCGAGCCAGCCCCCTCGTCCCTGCCCCTCAACTGACTGCCCAGCGTGTGAGCCAGGGGGGCCGCATCGCACGGACCCTTGGCACGGATGGCACGCCTAGGTAGCCCCCAGCCGGCACGGCATGGGCTGCTCGCCCAACGTGTGGCAGCGGTGGGCGCGCCAGCCAGGCTGTGGGCGCCAATCGTGAGCCAACCCCCACGTACCTGTCCCTCGATGTAGTGCCCGGCGAGCGAGCCAGGGGGGCCGTGTCACACGGATCCTGGGCACGGTTGGCACGCCCAGGCACCCCCTAGCAGGCACGGCATGGGCTACTCGCCCAGCGTGCGGCAGTGGTGGGCGCGCCAGCCAGTCCGCGGGCGCCCATCACGAGCCAGCCCCCACGCACCTGTCCCTCAACGTAGTGCCCAGCGAGTGAACCAGGGGGGCCACCTTGCATGGACCCTGGGCACGGGTGGCACGCCCAGGCAGCCCCCAGCAGGCACGGCATGGGCTGCTCGCCCAGCATGCGGCAGCGGTGGGCACGCCAGCCAGGCCGCGGGAGCCCATCGCGAGCCAGCCCCCATGTCCTTGCCCCTCGACTGACTGCCCAGCATGTGAGCTAGGGGGGCCACATCGCACGGACCCTGGGCACGGGTGGCACGCCCAGGGATTCCTCATCCGGCACGGCATTGGCTGCTCGCCCAGCGTGCGGCAGCCACGGCCAAGGCCAGCCAGGCCACGGGCGCCCATCGCGAGCCAGCCCCCACGTCCCTGTCCCACGACGTAGTGCCCAGCGAGCGAGCCAGGGGGGCCGCGTCGCACGGATCCTGGGCTGGGGTGGCATGCCCAGGCATCCCCCAGCATGCACGGCATGGGCTGTTCGCCCAGCGTGCGGCAACGATGGGCGCGCCAGCTAGGCCACTGGTGCCCATCGCGAGCCAGCCCCCTCATCCCTGCCGCTCAACTGACTTCCCAGCGTGCGAGCCAGGGGTGTCACAGTAGTCACCAGCAGGCACGATGCCAGCCTTTCCAGGGGCGCCCCACGCGAGCCAGCCGCGAGCACGCTGTGAGGCTCAACACATGCTGTGGGCGTTGATTTCATGGGCAAGCTGGCCTTGGCCGTGGCCCCTGGCTCTGGTGGACCCTGAGGGCTGCCATGGGGTGGCTGGATGTGCGCTGGACAGGGCAGCCAGCATGCACCATGGGCCAGGCAGAGGCACAGCTGCACCAGCCTGCAGGCCGCAATGCCCAGTTGCGAAATTGTTGTGAATTGACAGTCTTTTCATCATCGCATTTACCCTAAAATGACTGAAATAATTCGTGTAATTCATGAGGAGTCTGCCCCTGAAGTTTGGGATCATTTTGACTCACGAGCTATTTTTGATGATTTTTTCAATTTTCGGTTGTAGAAAATTCACTAAAAAAAATTTAGTGCCCAGAAAATTCTGAAATTTTTTCTGATGGTAGATATGATTATTCTCCATTCATGTACAAAGTTTCAGCTCAAAACTCCAAGTAAATAATTTTTTAGACCCATTATGACGGCTCAGACATATTAATGTTTCCTCTTGCCAAGAGTGAAATTTCATTTAAGACTCTTTAGGGGGGAGGTGGTCACCTAGCTTGCTGGGTGCCAACAGGCCATGCGTGCCTCTCCCCCCCCCCCCCTGCCCATCCCACGTGGGCAGGCGCTGGGCTTGGGCAACCCAGCGCGCATGGCATGGGCATGGCGGCTTGCTGCCTTGCCCATGCCATGATCAGTAGCCAACGGAGTGGGGAAAACGTGGGAAACGAATTCCGCTAAATTGTGGGCAACGAAATGAGAAAAATCGTGGGATAATGAGCTGGGATGTGGCTACACAAGCTCGACGGTGTGGGCGGCAAAGCTAATGATGATGCATGCTACGCGAGGGCCAAATCGCTAGGGGAATTTCGAGCATTCAGAGTGCTTCATCGCAAGCCCTCGAGGTGGCAGACATGGGGTTGGATCCCGACGCTCAGGCTTGCCCAGGCGGACTCGTTGCGCAGCGCGATCGGCGACACGATCGTCGACCGTTACCAACGAGCGAGCCACATGGCCAACCTGAGGAAGGTGTGACACCCCTGCTGCCAAGGCCTCATTGGTGGGAAAAACGTGGGCAACGAAATGAGAGAAATCGTGGGATAATGAGCTGGGATGTGGCTAGACAAACTCGACGGTGTGGGCGACGAAGCTAACGATGATTCATGCTACTCGAGGGCCAAATCGCTTGGGGGATTTTGAGCATGCGGAGTGCTTTGTCGTAGGCCCTTGAGGACGTGGGGTTGGATCTCGACGCTCAGGCTTGCCTAGGGGGACTCGTTGCGCAATGCGATCGACGACACGATCGTCAGCCGTTAGCAACGAGCGAGCCACACGACCAGCCTGGGCACCCCTGCTGCCAAGGCCTCATTATTAGGAAAAACGTGGGAAACGAAGCGAGAATAATCATGGGATAATGAGCTGGGATGTGGCCAGACAAGTTCGATGGTGTGGGCGGCAAAGCTAACGATGATGCATGCTACGTGAGGGCCAAATCGTTGGGGGGATTTCGAGCATGCGGAGTGCTTCATCGCAGGCCCTCGAGGCGGCAGACGTGGGGTTGGATCTCGACGCTCAGGCCTGCCAAGGCGGACTCGTTGCGCAGCATGATCGACGACACAATCATCAGCCGTTAGCAACGAGCGAGCCACATGGCCAGCCTGGGCACGTTGTGACACCCCTGCTGCCAAAGCCTCATCGGTGGGTAAAACGTGGGCAACAAAGCGAGAATAATCGTGGGATAATGAGCTGGGATATGGCTAGACAAGCTCAATGGTGTGGGCGGCGAAGCTAACGATGATGCATGCTACGTGAGGGCCAAATCGTTGGGGGGATTTCGAGCATGCGGAGTGCTTCGTCGAAGGCCCTCGAGGTGGTAGACGTGGGGTTGGATCCCGACACTCAGGCTTGCCTAAGCGGACTCATTGCGCAGCGCGATCGATGACACGATCATCGGCCGTTAGCAATGAGTAAGCCACACGGCCAGCCTGGGCACCCTGTTGACAAGGCCTCATCGGTAGGCAAAACGTGGGCAATGAAGCAAGAATAATCGTGGGATAATGAGCTGGGATATGGCTAGACAAGTTCGATGGTGTGGCCGGTGAAGTTAACGATGATGCATGCTACGTAAGGGCCAAATCGTTGGGGGGATTTCGAGCATGCGGAGTGCTTCGTCGTAGGCCCTCGAGGCAGCAGACGTGGGGTTAGATCTCGACGCTCAGGCTTGCCTTGGCAGACTCGTTGCGCAGCGCGATCAACGACACGATCGTCGATCGTTAAATATGAGCGAGCCATACGGCTAGCACGGGCACCCCTGCTGCCAAGGCCTCATCGGTGGGAAAAATGTGGGCAATGAAGCGAGAACAATCATGGGATAATGAGCTGGGATGTGGCTAAAAAGCTGGATGGTGTGGGCGGTGAACCTAACGATGATGCATGCTACGTGAGGGCCAAATCATTGGGGGGATTTTGAGCATGCGCAGTGCTTCGTCACAGGCCCTTAAGGCGGCAGACGTGGGGTTGGATCTCAACGCTCAGGCTTGCCTAGCCGAACTCGTTGCGCAGCATGATCGACAACATGATCGTCGGCCGTTAGCAATGAGAGAGCCACACGGCCAACCTGGGGACCCCTGTTGCCAAGGCCTCATCGGTGGGAAAAACATGGGCAACTAAGCGAGAATAATCGTGGGATAATGAGCTGGGATGTGGCTAGACAAGTTCGATGGTGTGGGCGACGAAGCTAACAATGATGCATGCTACGTGAGGGCCAAATCGTTGGGGGAATTTCGAGCATGCGGACTGCTTCGTCGCAGACCCTCGAGGCGGTAGACGTGGGGTTGGATCTCAACCCTTAGGCTTGCCAAGGCGGACTCATTGAGCAGCGTGATCGACGACACGATCATCGGTCGTTAGCAACGAGCGAGCCACATGGCCAGCCTGGGCACGTTGTGACGCACCTGCTGCCAAGGCCTCATCGGTGGGTAAAACATGGGCAATGAAGCGAGAATAATCGTGGGATAATGAGCTGGGATGTGGCTAGACAAGCTCGATGGTGTGGGCGGCGAAGCTAACGATGATGCATGCTACGTGAGGGCCAAATTATTGGGGGGACTTCGAGCATGCGGAGTGCTTCGTCCCAGGCCCTCGAGGCGACGGACACGGGGTTGGATCTCGACGCTCAGGCTTGCCTAGAAGCGGACTTGTTGCGCAGCGCGATCGACGACACGATCGTCAGCCGTTAGCAATGAGCGAGCCACACGGCCAGCCTAGGCACCCTTGCTGCCAAGGCCTCATCGGTGGGAAAAACGTGGGCAGTGAAAAGAGAATAATCGTGGGATAATGAGCTGGGATGTGGCTAGACAAGCTCGATGGTGTGGGTGACGAAGCTAACGATGATGCATGCTACGTGAGGGCCAAATTGTTGGGGGGATTTCGAGCATGCGGAGTGCTTCATCGCAGGCCCTCGAGGCGACGGATGCGGGGTTGGATCTCGACGCTCAGGCTTGCCTAGAAGCGAACTCGTTGCGCAGCGCGATCGACGACACGATCATCGACCGTTAGCAACGAGCGAGCCACATGGCCAGCTTGGGCGTGTTGTGACGCACCTGCTGCCAAGGCCTCATCGGTGGGTAAAACATGGGCAACGAAGCGAGAATAATCGTGGGATAATGAGCTGGGATGTGGCTAGACAAGCTTGATGGTGTGGGCGGCGAAGCTAATGATGATGCATGCTACGTGAGGGCCAAATTGTTGGGGGAATTTCGAGCATGCGGAGTGCTTCATCGCAGGTACTCGAGGCAACGGACGTGGGGTTGGATCTCGATGCTCAGGCTTGCCTAGAAGCAGACTTGTTATGCAGCGCGATTGACGACACGATCGTCGACCGTTAGCAATGAGCGAGCCACACAGCCAGCCTAGGCACCCTTGCTGCCAAGGCCTCATCAGTGGGAAAAATGTGGGCAGTGAAGCAAGAATAATCGTGGGATAATGAGCTGGGATGTGGCTAGACAAGCTGGATGATGTGGGTGGCGAAGCTAACGATGATGCACGCTACGTGAGGGCCAAATCGTTTGGGGGATTTCGAGCATGCGGAGTGCTTGGTCGCAAGCCCTCGAGGCGGCAGACCTGGGGTTGGATCTCAACGCTCAGGCTTGCCTAGGCAGACTCGTTGCGCTGCGCGATCGATGACACGATCGTCGGCCGTTAGCAATGAGAGAGCCACACGGCCAGCCTGGGCACCCCTGTTGCCAAGGCCTCATCGGTTGAAAAAACGTGGGCAACGAAGCGAGAATAATTTTGGGATAATGAGCTGGGTTGTGGCTAGACAAGCTCGATGGTGTGGGCGGTGAAGCTAATGATGATGCATGCTACGTGAGGGCCAAATCATTGGGGGGATTTCGAGCATGCAGAGTGCTTCATCGTAGGCCTTCGAGGCGGCGGACGTGGGGTTGGATCTCGACGCTCAAGCTTGCCTAGAAGCGGACTTGTTGCACAGTGCGATCGACGACATGATCATCGACCATTAGCAATGAGCGAGCCACACAGCCCTCCTTGGCACGTTGTGACACCCCTGCTGTCAAGGCCTCATCGGTGGTCCCTTGCCATTGAAGAATTTTCCCTTGCTATTGAAACAATGTCGCACTTAACGGCATGGGTGCGGCGGCACACGATGACCTGCATGATCGATGGGCCTTTCCCTCGTCGGTTTACAGCTTGTTTGGTGCTATTGCTGCCCATTTGTACGTGCGGCTTGTGAGTGGTGATCTAGTCATGCGCGTTGGCAGGCTCCATGCTCTCACATCAAACTGTCGACTAGCACGTCGCTTCAAGCTCGACCCCGAGCCATACGTTGGCATTTCGTGGGTGACATCGGGACCCTATGTCGCGTGCCTTCACAAATGGAATTTGATGATTCGAGTCAGTTGTCTTTGCACCATGTCCCTCGTGGGCATGGGTGGAAACTTAAGCCGGGCCTCGTGCTTCAAGGGCGGCTTGCTTTGGCACATGAGAGATCGGTTGTCCCCTCGGGTGCAAAAAGTATTGCGACAGGAGTGGCCTCAGCCTCAGCCAGTCCAAGCAAAAGCATTTGTCCCACGTCCCATCGATTTTGAACGATGACTGCGACAGCTTTGGCCTTAGCGGGCCTTGCGGCACGCTTCGATCTTAGTTGGCGCGGCATCTCGGAGGATGCTACCTGGTTAATCCTGCCAGTAGTCATATGGTTGTCTCAAAGATTAAGCCATGCATCTGTAAGTATGAACTAATTTAGACTGTGAAACTGCGAATGGCTCATTAAATCAGTTATAGTTTTTTTGATGGTACCTACTACTCGGATAACCGTAGTAATTCTAGAGCTAATACGTGCAACAAACCCCGACTTCTGGAAGGGGCGCATTTATTAGATAAAAGGTCGACGCGGGCTTCACCCGTTGCTCTGATGATTCATGATAACTCGACGGATCGCAAGGCCATCGTGTCGGCGACGCATCATTCAAATAT